>JASANF010018276.1:0-37524 GCA_030248245.1 Trissonchulus sp. WLG1_4
CTGTGTGTGTCTGTGTGTTTGTGATGTGTGTTGTAGTGTGTGTTTGTGTGTGTTGTGTGTGTTTGTGTGTTGTAGTGTGTGTTTGTGTGTGTTTGTGTCTGTATGCATGTTTGTGTCTGTGTTTGTAATGTGTGTTGTGTCTGTGTTTGTGATGTGTGTTGTGTCTGCGTGTTGTTATTCAGTCATGCAGTTACAATACGTAGTACGTAAGTGTTTATCAGTACATGGGTGTCATTGCTTAATTTTAGCCACATGACAGCAAATTGACCCCGCACAGCTAACATTTTCATTATTAAAATGGTCGTGGTCAGTCTGTAGCGTAGGAAACGGAAAATTTAATCAGACAGGAAATTTTGATATTAAAATGGCCATGGTCAGTCTGTAGCGTAGGAAACAGAAAATTAAATCAGACATTTGAAAGATAATTAATTTTAAATAAGCGTCAAGGTTACTAGTAGACCAGCCATTGAAGCTGCCTTGAAAAATTTAATTAAATTTCCTAGTTGTGTAGCAACAGTGTTAGACTGTGTTGTGGTGTGTCACAGTTTATTATTGTCTGGTGCTTGTGTCTGTGTCTGTTTGCAGAAAGGCATGTATTGCATTTGTCTTCATAGTGTTAGATATACATGATTATTTGTTTGAATTTGTGATATGTCCAACCTTGAAAAGTTAGCTTTAATTAGTTAAATGCTAAAATATTTAGTTTAAGTACTAGGTAACATCACTATCGAACTGGCCATGGTCGATAACCTAGGTATAGACTCTAACTTCAAGTCGATCGGACAAGTATTAGCAAAGTTATGAAGCTTCAAAGTTCGTCCACTAGAGGGGGGGGGGAGAGACTTGCTCCCCCAATATTTGGCTCCCAAAACAGCATGTAGTAATATCACTGTCTAGCGTCTGGCCCGTAGTAATATTCAAGGCCAGTGTCTAGCATCATATTAGGTCTAGCGTGTTAGCCTATGTTAAAACGCGGGAGCAAATTCCCCCCCCCCGCTAGAGGGGGGGGGGAGACTTGCTCCCCCATTTAGGGCTCCCAGTCTAGCATGGTAGTAATATTCAAGGCCACTGTCTAGCCCGTAGTAATATTCAAGGCCAGTGTCTAGCGTGTTAGCCTATGTTAAAACGCGGGAGCAAATTCCCCCCCCCCCCCCGCGAGAGGGGGGGGGGGGGGGGGGGGGGGGGAGGTTTGCTCCCGCGTTTTTGGCTCCCAAAGGAGCACATTCTGTCGCCTCTATACTACTACTAATCTCAATGTTGATTTGAAACAGACTTACAAACATTTGTGCACATGTGGGCGGTATTACGCCTGCACATGTGGGTGCTGTCATAAATTTAATTATAAGAATACATAGTCGATGTCATTATTGACAAAGAAAAACTAAATTTTAATCTAATCCGTTTAATCTGTTTTAGAAATTTGTCCACTGACATCAAGACGCCGTTTTTGGGTTGCCGACCAGTTGCGAAGCAAAGGCAACCCTTTTGTATCTGAAATGTCTTTTTTTTAATTTTAGTATTAGGGCACCGACAGTGAGATTTGATCACACATGGTGTGATCTACGTAGTTAGTCTTTTTTAGCAAAGGGTTTAAGGGGACATAACTCTTGATACCTTTGTGGTACAGCGACAATTTTACCATCATTATTAAGCAAATTGTCAGAGCTTTAAAATGATGGGTGACATGACCTCGTGACGTAACGTTAAACGTGCGTCAAAAATTATAATTTAAAATTTTGACTTATTGTTAGGTATTACGCCCTCTACACGTTTTTTTGCTCAAATTTGTGCTCATTTGAGCATTGGAACATAAAAATGAGCATTGAAAAATAAAAATGAGCATCAACTGAGCATTGCTGATATTGCCCAAAGACGTAGCCAGAAGGCATTGCTGATACGTCTCCAGTTGACCAAATTCGGTCTAAAAATTGAAAAAATCTCCAATTTTTTCCGGGGGCTGCCGCCCCCAGACCCCTGTAACCTTCTGTCCTTTGGTTGTCATGGTCTGGCCGGAAAAATTTTCTGATACGTCTCCAATTTACTAAATTTGGCCGAAGAATCAAAAATTTCCCAAATTTTTTTCTGGGGGCTGCTGCCTCCAGATCCCCGCAAGGATGTAGCTTTTGCGTTTCTACTGTGAATTTAGTATTAAAACTGCGAAAAAGATAGTACTGCGATTTAGTATTAAAACTGCGAAGAAGTGCATTTTAACCTATTACAAAAAATCGAATGGTCATCCCCCAAATTTTTTTTGCGGGAACCGTCCTTCCCGTTAAAATAGTTTACGTCACCACACGCTAACCCACTGCGAAACTGGTGCTGCTGAAAGGTTGCGTTTAAAACGTCGCTAAATGGGTAAGTTACTGTTCTGATTTAATGAAATTAGTAACATTTGAAAATTTTTAAAATTTGAGCCAACTTAGGCTAATACGCATAAGTGTGTTAACAAACATAACTTGATTTATTCACTGGTATACTCAAACCCGAATTATTAAATTTATCATTTTGCTTAGGATAGTTTAGATCCTATTAATTAATTAATTATTAATCCTTTGTCGTTTTATGTTGCCACTTTTGATATGAAATACTATAATATGTTTGTGAACCAAACTTTGGTGGAAGGGTCCCCCTCTTGAGTAATTGTGCCCCCCACCTTGGTGACCCCGTGACCTCACGGGGGGCCGGGTCACGTGACCCTCAAAATGAGGGGGTCCTCAGGGGTCAAATTTTCGAAATTGAGATTTTGATGTTTCTAGGGGTAATTTCAGCTCGTGAACACGAACAGAGGGTCCTCTACCTAGAATAGAGGGTCCTGTGCTTAGAATAGAGGGTCCTTTACCCACTGTCGGCAACCCTTTGTAGCCACCCGACTAGTTATGCCATGGGTTATGTCAGTATTTAATTTTTTTCTTTGTAAACGGAACACTTATTATACAGACTTGACTGGTATGAATAAATGGAGACAATAATAATGACATAAGCAGACAGAAACAGAATTGAGACAAACTATAATTTTGCCCCAATTCCGGGCCGGTGTTAATATCATCCAATGGCCTATACTAAAATAATCCACCCAATCTTCACCCCTCTACCATTTCCCCCACTGCCGCTATATTGCAGTACAACCTTGCATACTTACATAACTTCATTCATATTATTATACTCCAATAGTCAATAGTCAATACTAATCAATTCTCATTTTTCATATAAAAATATTCAATATCATTCTCTTTCTCTATCAAATGACAGTCAATGGCACCTTTTTATCATAATTGGGTATGATGCATCGGACAAAGTGGGGGTTGGTGTTTCTGAGCGTGGTCATGAGTTTCTGCAGCTGTTCCTTGTACAGCTGGCCCACCGTCCGGAACATGCCCTTCTTCGTTCGCATCCCAAACGTCGTCTCGTTCACCTCCGTCGCTCCGATACCCGCAAATTCCGCTAAAAGAAAAAACCAGAAGCATGATATTAATAGAAACTAATGACTGATGACTAAGCCACAGCGATGGTGTGTATTTCATACAGACCGGTTCATACTTGTCCTTATCCTTGTCCCTATCACATTGTCCTTAAGCAGTTCCAAGAACACGACATGGCCAAATGAGACATTGTTTCACACATAGACATAGCAAGTTAGGGTTAAGTCCAATTTGCCTACAAAAAGTTAGACAAAACGATCGTGTCAAAGGTTGACCGAAAATTGTCCTTGTCAGTTGTCCCTGTATCTATGTCCTTGAGGACAAGTATGGACTGGGCTTAAGCAGGTTTCCACAAACTCGCGAAACTACCGGCCCGTTACTAAAATGGATTACACGGAATATACTGAGATTTGAGATTTACTTACAAAATTTTGTGCCCTAGTAGTATATAGGTGTTACAAATACTTGGTATAGGTATAAAGGACAAGAAATTATCAGATTTCTGATTAGGCATCCGACTTAATATTAGTTTTAGTTTCGAGGATCGAGACATCAGATATTATACGTACGTACTACGTATATAGTTTTTTACGGGTAACGAAATACAATAATTAGCTAAGTTATTGAAGCTACGTTACTAAACTACTCAAAAACATTTAATCCAAATTAAGAGCACACCCTAGAGCCCATTCCTTGGCCGGATTAAACGGACCGGGACCACACTTATTATAGTCCGAATGTTGTCATCGGACAGAACGAGTTACAATAAGTCAGCTGCTCAAATCCGGTCCGAACTCCGAACCCATTCTTACCTAAATTAATACTGGACTAAAAGGACTGAACTGATAATTTTTAAAAATGTTTTTCCATGCTTGTCCCTGTTTCCTGCAGGACAAATCTGAACCATGCTATATTATCACTGCAGTGTGTACAAAGGCACTCAGATTAGTTTTGAATGATTATGTTTAAGCATATTTTTTAAACCGTTTAGTCGGATTAAAATTGACACGTTTAATCTGATACAGGAATGGGTTCTAAGTTTTCACAGCAGTAACATTCTGTCTCAGCAAACACACAAAATAAGCTCCCGCACTGCAGCCCATACGGCACTCCTGAAAGCGACTAGGCCCAGTTTTCTGGGTATACGTGGGCAATATAACACCCTCCCCCCCCGAAAAAAAACTACACCCCACCTTCATCCAGTTTTACCCTCTAAATCATTGAAATTCGCTCAGCAGTCTTCATCCCGTGGTTAGACCCTTCATCTGGGTTTTTTTTCGCTGGCGCATTTTCGCAATTATTGTGCGAAAAGGTTGAAATTTTTTTCGCAAAATCACATTTTTTTCGCAGACTTACTTTTGTTACTTAACGCAGTAGATTTTACATTTAAATGTTAATAAAACATTATTACGCCTATACAGGATTAAGACTGACGCAATTTTTACCCGTTTTGGCCAAAAAGCAACGATTTTGACATTTTTATTTAAATTTATGGTGCCGTCCTGACTTTTCACAATTTTCACAATCGATGTTCAGTCGTAAAGAAATTTCAGAAGACCCGCCAATGACCAAGTTAGGCCTGAAAATGCTCACATTTTGAAACGTTTCTTTTCTTAATTATGTCACCTCCTACCCCTATTATATATACCGTCTATTAGTGTTACATGCAGTCGGTGTGATGATACATGAAACAAAATGAGTCTTATTCACAGTCACTAGAAACATCAAGTCATAAAGTTGCACGAGTCCGGGCCTAGGAGATCAGAAAAAGTCGGAAAAATTTTCAATTTTTAGGCCAAATTTGGTCAATTGGGGACGTATCGGAAATGTTTTCCGACTGAACCACAAAAATCGACGCATAGACCTTACGAGTTCACCTCCACTGCGTCAAAATTTTTTCGCAATTTTGCGAAAAGGTTTTAATTTTTTCGCAATCTTGAAATTTTTTTCGCAATTGCGAACGTTTTTGCGCAAAAATCCAGCCCTTCATTCAAAGCCCCTCAAAATTTCCTCAGCTGCTGCATAATTAATCTCCCCGTAA
Source organism: Trissonchulus sp. WLG1_4 (assembly GCA_030248245.1). Taxonomy (NCBI): domain Eukaryota; kingdom Metazoa; phylum Nematoda; class Enoplea; order Enoplida; family Ironidae; genus Trissonchulus; species Trissonchulus sp. WLG1_4. Next base: position 5,461 of record JASANF010018276.1, read on the forward strand.
AAATATTAAAAAGCCCTCTGATGCCATTCTCTCCTATCCCAGCGTAAACTCATTGGCTATATCATTAGTTGCAATTTATCCAGCGGGAATTAGCCTAAATTACACTTCTGTCATCAAGCTATCAACGTTTTGTCTGTAAAATGGCATTATCGCACGCATCGTAAGGCCAAGTTTTGCTGTGTCAGTAGCGAGTACTCAGTATCATACCCACAAAAGCTAAGGGAGGATTAGTAATCAACAAGTTAGTCCACAGGATTAATTGTTTTGTAACTAAATATAAACGAAATTCCAAGTACAAACAGTGCGAATTTTGACTTTTGACTTATAGACCTATTCAACCTTTGGTGGCATGCTAGTGAGAACAGTACCGATAATTTGTACGTAGGAAAGGCATAACAGGGTATTATTATATATTTTTCAGCAGATCACACTATCTTCTATACACATGAGATGGGAGTAACCCCTTCAGAAGACTGACCCTAACCAGATAAGATAATAGGGATATTCAAGTTTCACTTGCTACATACGTACGTATATAAGTTAGAATCAGCATTTTTCCCACAGTAAGTACTAATTACCTCAAATTAACACCAGTAGGTCGCGCAAAGTACTTCGTACTTGAGAAAAACTCTACTTAAAACCGACACCTCGCTTCTTACACAAGAAACTAAGCGCATGCAAAAATGCACAAAAATGTACGCACGGTATACCCTCAAAAAAAAGTTTTCAACACTCAGCAAGGTTTTGCTTTGTCAATAATTTCAAATAATATTCCAATGTCTTGGCTTGGACGCAAATTAATGCACCACAAAAAACAGTCATGCAATGATAAACCGTACGGCTGATTCACCTGCACTGTCACCACCACCACTGTTCACTACAATAAGACAAACACAAACTGACAGTCAGACAAGAGCTTGGTCGGGAACCCTGGCCAAAGCCCTATATCCGGCACTTTACTGAAAATCCGACACACTTTTTTCCAAACAGTGACGGATATGGTAAATGGCTCTACGGGAATAAGCAAGCTCCAAGAGCCACTTCATTCCCGTAGGGCCGCTATACTATATCCGCGGACCGCGCTGTTCGGAAATAAAGGGGTCGGATTCTTGGAAAAGTGCTGGCTATAGGACGTCGGCGGTCGGCCGTTTACACAAAAATATTTCAGAAAAATCGGCCAATCAAAAAGGTGTAATGGGTAAAATTTAACAGCACAAACTACAACACCGCGGAAAGAGATAAACAGTGAAACTGAAAAGTAAAAAAAGAAAGAAAAACTAAGCACCTACGCACAAATTACTACAATATACACCATAATATCAACAGTGTTTCAGAAACGAAATTGTGACTAAAAAATAACTCTAATCTAATATAATAAATATATTGGACCTTGGACGGTGTCGTTTGTGGTTGCTAGTTTAATTTCAAATTTTCTGGTCGATTCATACTTACAGCCGCAGTCATACTTACAGTCCGTCAAGCTGACAAAAAGATTAAAAAGAAAAAATTCAATTCAGCTAATGGTAAAGTGTGATTACATTACCGAATTTAGCCATTTGAAGGGCCAAGCAGAGACTGTGAATAAGAATCGACCCTTTGTGACTATCAGCATACGCCGAGCTGTGAGCTACTCGTGGACGAAACATTGAATACTTACGCGAATTTAGCAACAAGAATTGCTGTTGCAGGTTGACTGCAATCATTGCAAAAGTCACAAATTTTAGGGCCTTAACTAGAACCCGGTTCAAACTGAACCTAAAGTCCCAACCTACAGCCATATTCTATACTACAGCCGAAGTTTTGATTTAGAACTCAAATTCCAAAATATGATCCAAAATATTAATAGTTTTACACTTACAGTAATATTTTGTAAATGTTCTATGTTTAAATAATATAGTCCACTCTAAAAGTACACCTCTTGAAGGTACTTGTTTTTCAGGATCGACCTCCCTAGTGGACAACAAAACAAAAACCAAAGTCTGAACAAAAATTGCTGAACCCTGAGATAAAACAGGTGGCGTGCTTTTTGTGACTACTCGCTGTACTCTTGGTGCTTGCAATTTGCTCTTTTTGTAATGAAATCGCGTGTTTTTTTGTCTGAGAGTCCGGCATTTTTTGATCATACTTTCATTTTAAAAAACGCCAGAATTTTCCTACTGGGATAAAATCACTCATTAACAAACCACCCAACTTTCACCAGAATAATATAAAGAACTGTTGCTAACGCCTTTAATTCATCACTACACTAGGTTGCCATTCAAGATCGGCAACCCAAAAAAAGGCAACCAACCGGCCAGTCTGCTCACCATCTTTCCAGATGTTGACAACGAACGGATCCGTGGAGTTCTGTAGCAAAGCCACCACATTTTCATTCAGTGGGTCCATGTTTTTCACTAACCACCGCTCAACCACGTAGTCAACCTGAAATCATGCAGCATTATTGCTGGCGCGATCATTTTGCGCATAATTTTGCCGACTGAACAGACATACGGCTGTGAGCATGGGCGTGGAGAGGGATTGCTCCCCCCCAACCCGACCCCGCTTTCCCCCAGACAGGTCCGCTCCCCCCAGAATGTTTTGAAGGTAGCTCACGAAGCATAAATCGTCGGCGGCCCAGGAGCAAAATGGGTGGCTCACGAACCAAAACTCAGTGGCTCAGGAGCAAAATGGGTGCCTCAAAGAGTGAAAAGTTGGTAAAAAGTTGCTCCCCCCAACCAGGTAGACGGTTCGCCCCCCCCCCCCCCCAGATTTCCTTGGCTGCACATGTGTGGCTGTGAGTATAATACAGATAAGGTGCATCACTTGCATCTTTAGGACCATTTTTTAATCTGATAAAAACAGTTTCTAGTATTGTCGTCCGAATTAGAAATAACAATTGATACTTGACAGACCAGGATAACAACTAATCAGCTGCTAAATCTTAAACCAAACCTTTCAAATTTTGCAGCTTCATAAATACTGAAAAGATGTCCAGCCAAGACCTTCTTTTAGTAGGATTTGCATTTTGTGCATTAAATTATCAAAAAAATGCCCTTTTACCAAGGGCAACAAGTAGGGTAGAATAGGGAAGGGACTGTAATACCTTTAACGAAATACCTAATAAGCTTGTTATATTTACAGGAGAAGTTTTGCAGCCGAATAGGAAAACTCAGCTTTTTAAATGAAACGGACAAGACTTGCGGCAGAATAGCAATTGCCCTGCGACACGTTGGCGCTTTCTGCACCCTATTCGCGCGAATAATTAGGGAAACTTCGAGAAAATATATGCTTGCTAAGTTAATAATAATATGTACTAACATATGTCAAGCTTTGAAGTGGAATACAACCTGAGCAGTCTTGCTAATACTATTGTTCTGAAAAGTATACGTATACATAATTTGTGATTCAGGCTAAGGCTCATACATGGGTGTGGGGGGTTGGGGGGGGGTCTGTAGTCTTTATCCCCCCCCAAAACCATATCTTGCCCTAGACAGGTACTTCACACACGCCTCCCGCCCCAGAATATTTGGAAGGTAGCTCGCAACGGCCAAATCAGAAGTGGCTCACGAAGCTAAACCGGCGGGAACAGTTGCACCTCCCTCGCCCGAGTGTGCTAGCTCCCACGATGTTTACGCCGCGTTGATGACATAGCGATGAACAGTGACTCATTAATGCATGGTTTGTCACGCAAATAACATCAAGCATATAATGACCTTTTACCAACAATAGTACAGTGTACAATAATGGGTAATTTATTCAGACGAATAGGGTGCAGAAAGCACCAACGTGGCGCAGGGCTATTGCTAGTCGGACGCAAGTCTTGTCCGTTTCATTTAAAAAGCTGCGTTTTCCTATTTGGCTGCAAAACTTGTCCTGCAAATTTAACAAGCTAACATTTAATAAGCTTTAACAAGCTTATTAGCATTTTTCCGCTAAAGGTATTACAGTCCCTTCCGTATTCCACCCAAACTGCTGCCCTTGGTGAAAGGGCATTTTGAAAATAATCCTACTCATTTTTCCGCTGTAGACCATTCGCGTTTTAAGATAGGAAAAGAAAATTATGAGAAAAAAGCTAAAAAAGAAAATTTTAAGAAAATGATATATACTTGAATTTTATAGGAACAGTTGGTTATGAAAAAAGTATGCGCATACGCTGATGAGTAGCAAACTACAGGGCTCCAGCTATAAATTGTACTCTATTACCATTTTCGCTATACTGTAACCCCCCCCAATTTTGCCTAATTTAAAGGAATACGGTAGGGTAGCGGACGGGCTTCCTTTAAGCCCGTCCGCCAGTCGCCTACCTAAAAACTTTAACAAAGGCCATCCGGCCATCTGTTTCTCCCAGCTAATAATAACAACAAATATCTTTCTCGGTGGGCTAGTAGTTTAGTCAGAGTGTTGTGGATTGGGGTTGGTGGACGGTATGGATTTAGTGTGGGTTCTGTTGCTGTTGACTGTGGTGGAGCTGTTGGGTTTTAGTAAATGGTTTTGTTGGACTGTTTGGTTTGATTTGGATCTAAAGTGGATTGTTGAGATGTTGCTGACAGTTGGGATCTTGATTGGGTGTCCTTGGCGCGGCCAAGATTGGGCCGAGTAGAGAGAGGTGGACTGAACTTTACAGGTTGGTTTAATTTAGAACTCCTTTTTCTCCCAACTGAACTGCTGAGTGAGTGGGAGTCCTTAGCAGTTAAATTGTTACATGGCATCCCTGGCAAACGTTTCAATTTTCTCAAATTTAAACAGTTCTCGACCTTTATTTCTCGAACTTTAAATGCTTTAAATTACGGTTTTCTCCTATTTATGCTTCGCCGACTTTGATATTCTCAGCTTACATCAAAGTTTGAAGTTTCTCAAATTCGTCAACGTTACCAAACTCTAATTTATCCCATTTCGCTCGTACCAAACCTTACGTTAGTTTTCTCAAGTTTTAACAATATATAACTACTGTTTTTCTTTAAATCTTGCGAAACTACAAATTATTGCCATGTTCTCACTTTTATTCTTAATTTATTTTCTCCAGTGCATTGTATTTGATTAATCTACAATTCTACGTACTCATACTGTGTTTCTTTAGAACTATCTTGATTATATTGTGGTATATTTACGTAATTTTCTCCAATTGTGCTAAATAACACATTGAATGTCTCAGAATTTTGAAATTTTAAATGATTTGTGTATCAATTTCTCCCTAAATTGCTGTTTGAAAATTAATATTTATCCAACTAATGAGTGTGTACATTAACGCTAATAGAGTGCGAATTCTCGATAAGTAAACACGTCAAATATGTTTCCAGTTTTGTCCCAAAAATTGGGCTAATTAGCCAGTTACATTTCTGAACGAAAATTTGATAGTCCTTTGCATCAAATGTGTGCTACGTACTGTATGACATATTTTCACATCATATTTCTCCTTGTACTTAGATTTTTTCGCCTAAGCTAAGCTTACGGTAGCGGACGGGCTTCGTTTAAGCCCGCCCGCAAGTCGCCTACTTAGCTACTCTATATTTGACTCTAACAATGGTCGTCCAGTCAGAAAAACTTATTTTGATAGGCGGTATTATTTTTCTCCATAGCCGGCTGGATTAGTAACGGTTGTTTTCTCTCAGTGTGGAGTTTTGCTGGTGTCTTGGGTGGTGGTGTTACTGGTGTTCGTTGTGGTGGTGGACTGGGCTGTTTGCAGTGAATAAATGTTTTGATTGGACTTTGTGGTTAGCTTTGGAAGTGAAGTGAATTATTGTGGAATTATTGCTGATTGTTGGGATCTTGACTGGAGTGTCCTTTGGAGCGGCCAGGACTGGGCCGAGTAGAGTGGAGTGGACTGAACTTTACAGGTTGGTTTAAATTAGAACTTCTATTTCTCCCAACAACTGAACTGTTAAGAGAGTGAGAGTCCTTAGCAGTTTATTTGTTACAAGTTTAATTGTTACAATACTGAGAACATGACGAGTAGTATTTGGCGTCTGTTTTGGAACACAAACCCTCTTATTTTTGAAAAGTGAGGGTTTACATTCCTAAACAAACGCCAATTTGCTAATCTAAGCTTGAAAATATCATATACAACTTTGTTTACTACAGTGCTTGCTTCTAATGTCCAACATCTATTTTCATGTAACTGTGTGGAAAAAAATGATGTTTTTCTTAATTTTGCAGGTTTATTTGGTAAGGTTAATTAAGCAGCTGTTAAGTTCTTTTAAGTTAGAATGCAATCTTAACTTTCAAATTAAATGCAATAAAATTTTCAACAAAATTCAACTAATTTTCGTAAACCGTTCGGCATAAATGCAAGTACTAAAGCTACAGTAATATGCTTTGACAAATATAGCGATGTTACTTTTGCTTCTAAGTTGCTGATAACAATTGACGTTAGTTTTTGATAATGCACTAATGACATTTAATCAGCAATTGTAACAGTCCGTACCAGAGCATTTGTTAGCTTAACGACAATTTTCGGTGGTGTCTTTATCAGACATTATTGTCTAAATGACGATATGCGTCTTCAAACTGAAACTCGCCCTTCAGGGCCCGATTTATCGAAACATCAAATGTTCGTCGTTGAAAATGTTCGTCGTTGAAAAAGCAAATGTTCGTCGTTGAAAAACAAATGTTCGTCGTTGAAAAACAAATGTTCGTCGTTGAAAGTTCGTCGTTGAAATTGTTCGTCGTTGAAAAATTTTTCAACGACGAGCTTTGGTTTTTTAGAACAATATTATGTTCTAAAAGACAAAAGCTCGTCGTTGAAAAAATTTTCAACGACGAACATTTCAACGGAGCTCAGGACATCCGTTGAAATGTTCGCCGTTGAAAATTTTTCAACGACGAACATTTGTTTTTCAACGACGAACATTTGTTTCTCAACGACGAACATTTGTTTTTCAACGACGAACATTTGTTTTTTCAACGACGAACATTTTCAACGACGAACATTTGATTTTTCAACGACGAACATTTGTTTTTCAACGACGAACATTTGTTTTTCAACGACGAACATTTGTCCTATAATTACGTGGTATGTTCGTCGTTGAAAATGTTTCGATCAATCCAAAATTTTCAACGACGAACATTTTCGACGACGATTTCAACGACGAACATTTTGCTTCGATAAATCGGGCCCAGAACGTTACCGCGGCGTGTATGAACACGTATTTCTCAATCGAATCGTTTACTATAAGTCTACCTCCGTAGGAAAATCTATTATTTTTCAAGAAAACAAAGAAGGTAAGAGTTTTACACAAATCCTGAAGTGCCGTGTTTTGCATGGTTAACATTCCGCTTGCCTCATAACGAATCGTATAAAGATGCAGTGGTTTACACCAAGCTATCTGAAAGAGTCCGAGATGCATATGGCACGAGCTTGGACTCAAAGTTTTCCTCAGAGCTCACGGATGGTCTTTGCCATAACGCCAAAGGGGTGTGTCTACCTCCTCGACAGAAGAGGTTTGTGCGAGCGATCATATCCGGGTTCTTCGGCCTCACTGGAATAAGTATGGGCATTCTTAATTATATGCAATTAGGAGCTATGGAAAACAAAATAGCTGCCATACAGCAAATAAACTCGATCTTGGCTCAACATATGAAGACAATATCCATAAGAACATGCAAACAATCCATCAAAACCAAGAGAAAATCTATCACTTCACGCATGAGGCCTTTACGACGCTTAGTAAAGACATGCAATCTGTGGCTTGTCGGGAACAAGAGGACTTCATAAGATTGCAACTATCTCTCGTTATAGCGAAGTTCGAATTCGAAATGCTGCGACAGATCGACAGCATAGTAGGGTCATTCCAATGTGGAAAGCCATCTTTATCCCGCACGAGAAGTGAACGCTTATCTCTATTGGAGATAAATTTATAATGTGTACTCTAAAAGATAGTCAAACCATTACAACAGAGCTGATGCATAACCAAGTAAAGGTGCCGAATGTAACGCTGCGATTTCCATCCTGGTCTAGCGGAGACAGACTGAAGCAGCTCAAGTCTGACATTGAGGATTTGTCGTGGGGATACAATGAATCTAGTCCCTTTACTAGAGACTGGGTGAGCATATTCCTAACATTTATTGCCACCAGCCTGTCGTGTTACTCTATTTACCTCCAGAAAGGCTGGAAAATCTTTTGCTTGAAGAAGCGTAGAGTTTTTTACCATATAGAAGTTTAAGAACTGTTCTTTATTTCTTGTGGCAATCATTTAGCCACTAAAACTTTGCAATAAATTTATCAAGCCAAATATTCCAGCTGGTTTTTGTGCAATACTCATTTGTGTAAATTTATGTAATGTTAAGTGAGTAATTAAAAAAAACTGCAACATTTTCAAAAGATCGATTTATGCTTGACCTTGAGGACATAGGCAAGACAGTACAGCGTAAAATTAGAAAAAGGACCAGCTAGACCAAATATGTATTCTTTTGATTCCACGATTTGGCGACTGCGACTGAACGCACGAACATACTTAACGAATTAAGATAAATCCTCAGTATATTATTTCAGTATACTAGAATTTTCGGTGGTGTCTTTATCAGACATTATTGTCCAAATGACGATTTGCTTCTTCAAGCTGAAAGTCGCCCTTCAGAACGTTACGGCGGCGTGTATGAACACGTATTTCTCAATCGAGTCGTTTACTATAAATCTACCTCTGTATGAAAATCGATTATTTTTCAATAAAACAAAGAAGGTAAGAGTTTTACACAATTCCTGAAGTGACGTATTTTGCCTTACTAAAGATTTCACTCTTCTGGGTAGATTGGTTTTTATATTATTGATTAATGGTGGAAAAGCAGGTAATTCTCAATTATGGATTCTTTTATGATAAAGTTACTGTAGTAGTAAACAATGTTTTTGTTTTTACATGTTAATATTTTGTTTTGATATGATGTGTATATGACGGTTAACATTCAAGATGATGGTTAGCAGTATTCCTCAGGGAATACTGCTCACTTCTGAAGACTCCCTGTATGTGCCAGTGACGCTCCATGCTTATAGCCCACGAACTTCCCTCGGCTTCGGATTTTCACATGCCTCAGTTGTTGGATGCCACGATAACAGATCGTATAAAGATGCAGCAGACTGAAGATACAGTGGCCGAAAATGACGAGCGCGTCTGCCTGCGCTAGACCACAGGCAGGCGAGTGTCTCACTTTTTCTATACAGAGTGAAACACTATTATGTACTCTGGCTACAACTCAACTTTGAAAAACGTAAATTTATCTCAGTGAAGCGAAGTTTGTTCGTCCTAACCAGAAGCCTAATCAGAAGAGACCACGAGAGATCAGACATGGGCTGTTTGCGTAACTTCTCAAAAGCCGGCTCGAGTTTATTTTTGACTTGATCATTTTTCGAAGCCCAAACAAGAGGTTTCACCCTTCCCAGCAGAGCCTACACGGCAAAAGCCTAGAAAAAAATCTAATAATGACTAATAAATCTAATAAATCTTTATAATGACTCTATTGCCGACCGGAACAAATGTGAAAAACAAAAAGTGCCTCGTCAAGAAGGCCTCTGTTTCTTGAGTTATGGCGCCGGGGAAAAAAACGAAAAAATCCGAGTTAGCGGAAGGCGATTTTTCATTCTCGGATAATACCCAACCGCCATTAATCGCGATTTACATGAAATTTAGCCAGCATGTACCCCTCCCCCAGGCACGTGCACACACCAAATTAAAACCAGTTTGCTCTCCTAATTTCTTAGTCATTGAAAAATCAGTTTTGAAATTCTGCATTGTAGTGTGTCGCTCCTATTCAAGGGTAAGGCGCTATCGCGCCTACCCTGATTAAAATCCATAAAAAAATCTCTGGCTAAATAAAACAATCCTGTATTGGTTATACAATAGGGTCGGTAACGGTCGGTATGTTCGGTAACTCAAAACAATAATAAATTATTATTCGTCCAAACCTGTACTTCAATTTCAATTCACTTTAACAAGTAGGCCCCAAAGGGGGCAAGGTTCCTTTGCTGAGTGAAAATTCCGCCACCTAGTCAACGTAAATCTTCAACATCATAGCAGTATGCAGCAACGCACTTTTCAATTTTGTTGTGACCAAATTTTATCAAAAAACAACACGTTTAAAGAGCGCGTGCCAGACTCTGACTGCCAGATAAATTTACGACTGAACAGCACTCAAACAATTCGACCAAAAAAACCCAAAATGAAATGATCTTGATCGGAATCGAACCAGCCAACGAACTGTTGTTCTGCACAGCGCCTTAGACCGCTTGGCTTCGCTGTCATGCCAATCAAGAAATTTATTTGGATGATTGTTTCACAGACGCTGAGCAACGTTAACTTTTTTGCACATTCAGCAACTAATTTAATTAAAATTAATTTATTCAATGTTAAATTCGGTACTACACTTTTAGTATTTTACCTAACTCTTCTAACTGTTCCAAAAAACAGAAATGGCTGAGTCTAGACAGTCATGTGATTGGCACGTGCGCACTGTCTGACAATTACGATATATGAAAATTTATAACATCATAAAACTTCGATAAAACCACATTTTAATGCATAGAAAATGTGATGTTGATCATAACTGCAAAATTTCGAAATAATCTCTTTGCCAAAAAAAGAGAAAAAACTTCCCGAACTGACTATATACGTTAATCATATGCGCTGCCCAACATGATGGACTCATTTTAACACTATGCACAGTTGGTTTCAAAACAATAGTTCCTTCTCTAGAAGGAACAAAAACTCTCAACTTATTTAAAAACTAAAATTTTACCCGTCCAGCATAATGAATCACGGCAAAATCTGATGGGGATTTGAACTCAGGCGTCACAAATTTGGGATGCTGTCCATGGTTGCTGTTGAGTTTTTCCACATAGCTTTTCTCCGTAGCCTTGGGGAAAAAGCACTCATCGTCCAGTAAGGATAAAATGCCCATTGGTTTTTCGATCAGATCGATTGTGGGCTGTAGATCGAGTCCGAAATCGATGAATTTCCACTCGATCCCCTCCCGTTGGTATTCCTCCTGTTCCATGATGAACATGGTATGGTTGAACAGCTGCTGCAGCTTTTCATTGGTGTAGTTGATGCAGAGCTGCTCAAAGGAGTTCAGCTGAAACAGCAGATTATCAAAGCTGAAGTCTGACCAGAAATTGCTAAACCCTGAGACAAAACAGGTGGTGTGATTTTGTACTCGCAGTAGTCTCGATAATTGCAAGTTCATTGTATTGTTTGATTGATGATGATTGCTTGCCTTGGTCTTTTCGTCGCTAAATCACATGTTCAGTTTTCTTTAAGGGTCCAGTAAATTATTTTTCATTTTTTGTCACACTTTAGTAAACAATTCGTTACATTCTTGAGCAATTGTGTAAAACTGAGTGCATTTACACATTAGTATTACGTTTTACAGCCTAACACGAATCGCACCAAGTTTTACATTTATTTTTGCAAAAAATATTATTACACAACAAATTGTTAACAGGCGTTGCTGCAGAACACTAAAGACAAATAATTTAACAGACCATAATCACACAAAGCAATAAGAGCGTTTCACTAATGCTCTTTTCAATAATGGAAAACTGTAAGAATTAATACGAGATATAACAAAAATCACACTATTTCATCCCAGTGCCCCCACCTCGAAAATTTCAAATCCGGCAATATCCAGGATGCCAATGAACATGGCCCCCTGTCGCTTGGTGCGATCCAGCGATCGATTGATTCGGTTCACCAGCCACTTGAACATGCGCTCATAGCACGCCTTCGAAATGGCCTCCACGGAAAACTCCGCCTGAAATAGAGATTATAAAGGGGTTATTGAGATTAAGCGGCCTAAAGCCTCGGGCTAGATTGGATTAAGTGGCTTAAATTTAAAAGGTTTTAAAGTCCCAGACATTTTAAATATTAATACTTTTCTACATGAAAGCACTTCTTGTACTCTTTTTAATGAAAGCAAGCAAGCAATCTGAATTAATATTAAATACTCCTTCGATAGTCGTCAAAAAGATGACAATAAAAATATATAAGTAATTAAAACATAAATTATAATTTTTAATACCATTATAAAGCCAGTAACTAACAATTATATCTATATAATAATACCTCCATAGGCATTGTAAGGGGCGTATCTTTCGTAACGGGTCAAATTTTATATAAGCCCAGACACTTGTATAATGCCCATAATTATCAATTATACATTTTTGTCCACCGATTTATGGCCAAAGTACAAGTTAAATTACACAAGTATTTCCACGGACCTGTTCTTTGTTCTGCGCCTTGTGCACGTACTCCCGGCCGACCTTGATGCGTGGTCTGAGAATGGCCTTGGTCAATTCGGTCACGGGCAGGCCCAGCAAGTGACACACCTTTTGAGCCACTGAAAAAAAATAGTTTCAAAAAAATATAACATATAAAAAACACATCTAAAAAAGTTGTATAAAATTTTGAGCACATAGAAGCATTCAAACTATTAGCAAAATCATTGAGATTATTTAACAGAAGCATTCAAATTATTAACAGAATCATTCAAAATATTCACTGGATCATTAAATTGTCGCTAAAAATACTTTTCTGAGTAGAAAATTTAATATTAATATGTGACTCTTTATTGTTTTTTATTTGTTATATGTATTTTTTAGCAAAATTATGCAGAGTTACATTGATTCACAATACACTTAAGGGGGTAATGTCGTTTTCGTGTTTTAAAATATTTCATTTAAATTTTTGCCCCCACAAACCAAAAAAACCCCCCCCTCATCCCCCCACTTTTTAAAAAAACCCCCCCCCCCCCTTCTTCCCATAAATAAAAAAAAAAACCAAAACCCAACAAAAAAAAAAAAAAAAATTACCAACAAAAAACCTGATGGGGTGTATTTAATTGATTTCAGCAGTAAAATTGCAAAAGATAATCTGCTTTTAAATATAGGTTTTTTAAAGCTAGAAGGTGTAAAAAAATGTAAAAAAAGACCGATCTAGTTTTTGTTGAGGTTAAGTGCAGTTATGGTAGTTTAAAAAAACACCTAAAAACGCAATTACCCCCTTAACTGCCAAAAAAGCTTGATATTTTTTGAAAAATGTCGTCTACTCATGTTGCTCGATATTTTCAACATTATCACACAGCAAAATAGAAAAAGAACTGTTTCACTTTTACATTATTATTGTCTAAAAACAGCTGTTTTTTATTACAGTGGTGCGGGAAAAAAACCCTACGCGTTTTGCGGGGAAAACCCCGCCTCCCCCCCAACCCCCGGGACCACAAACTCCCCCACTAGCATTATAAAATTTCAAAATTTTGCATGTTGAAAAATTCCAAAGTGACAAAATTTTCCAAATTTTTGACTTGTCATAATTTTTCACAAAACCACTTTTGGCCAACGTTGTTTGCCCTTTTCAAGAGAGTTACCTTTCCTCTATACTTCTGAAGCTCAAAAACAGTGATAAACGATGTGGTTTACCTGTGACAGTTCAAAGTTTGTGCGGGAAAAAACCCTATTGCGGGGAAAAAACCCTATTTTGTTTGGCGACAATTTTTTGCTAAACTCACCCATTGTTGATACAAAAGTCGACTGATCTGGGGTAAGAACATGTGTAGACTTCATTGAAACCATTTATTCGGCCGCAAAACGTCGTTTTTGTCGTTTTGGCCCATACCCCGACACCCCCTACGAAACCTGTTTTGGTGATGTTTCACCAAAATTTGGCATTTTTTGGAATATTTAGGCTTTGGCTGCTGCGTACCACCTAAATCCAAAAATGGTAGACGCGGGCGGTGTTTGGCCACCGTTTCTAACGTAATAAGTGCAAAAATCTATTTTTAATGCATTTAAATACTAAAAAAATGATTATTTGGGCAGAAGTCAATTCTGCCAAAAAGGGTCGATTTTTGAAGATTTATTGTGAGTCACATGGGTGTCGGAGAAACGGTTTTTGTAGTCCATACTGCAGCCTAAGAGTTGTAGAACACGATGGAATTGAGTTTATACTCACTGCTAATAGAACAGCCGAAAAAAGTGGTAGGGTAGGGTGTAGGGTGTTTTCCCCGCATTAGGGTTTTTTTCCCGCATAGGGTTTTTTTCCCGGATTTTTCGAGGCTTATTACTCAGAAACGTGAGTAGTTAGAATCCATTTTATTAGTGCAACAGTTAGGCGAAAGATGGCCGTTATAACAGCCGCGAGCATTAATGGATCCGATTTATGTGCAGCGCAGGAGGACCCGAAAAGTTTAAAATAGGGTTTTTTTCCCCGCACCACTATAAAACTTGTGATTAGAAAATAAATCCAGCACAATACCAGTGTCATCTGGCAGAATAGCTTGGTCAGACTTTTTCTCCTGAAAGAATTCCATGTTGCCAAAGTGAAGCACTGCACTGACCACTTGGAAAATTGCTGAAACAAAAAAATCATAAAAAACAATTATTTCCACTTATGTATCAAAGAAAAAGCCTGGAAATTAACAATTTATTAGTACAACTTAACACTGCGAACAAGTATAAAGCAAGTTTTCACCAAAAAGCTGGAACTGGTAAACATGTTATACGCGGCAAACAAAAATAAAATGGCTTGAGAACCATTCGATTTTTGTAGACCAATTATTGTACTAAACTAAAAATATTAAGTTAATCCAGGTTAATACGAATTTGTGAACTTAGCTTATATCCCCTTACGATTACCTGGTATACTTTTAGTTGCTGGGGGCGCCCCCAAATTATGGTCCGTCCCATTCTCACATTAAGACCAAAACTTTTTCCAAAACGACGGTTGTAGCTATGTTATGTAATATGTCTCTTCGGTATGATTTATGTCTTGAAGTCTTTAATCAATTTCAGCATCAGTTTAAAGCTTTAATTGCGTTAAAACAGTTTTTCGTCCATAAACTGTGTCGACTCATGATTTTGGTGCACCCACTCCCATTGTTGTCAGCTCCCCCCTAAACAGTCTTGTCTAGTAAAAACATGCCAGATTACTGAGCCAATACCTGATATTTCGTTGTCCTGGAAGGCCATGATCCGCATGGATTTGACGGTGTTCATGAACTCCACCTTGTCGTCGACCGTCGGGATGGGAATGTAGCCGTTGGCCAGGAACCGATACGTCTTCACGTCCTCCAGCAAAAAGTGCTCTGCAAATAACCACAAACTCATAAGGTAAAGATAAAGGCAGCTCGTGTGCGGTGCTCATCTCCGTAACAAAGCTCTGGAGCGTATCCCGGTGACTTTCCCACATCATTGGGGAGACCATTTATCGATCCCTTGCATATGGATTGCTGGGTTGGCAAGCGCACTGCGGCCCTAATACCAAAAACTCATAGCAACAAAATAAAAGCTACAAAACAGACAATCATTGTGGTACAGAATACTGTTGAAAGAGCTTACGATAAGCTAGACTTAAGCTAGACTCAGCTACATGTGCGTCGAGGGGTTAGCACCCCCCCAACATGACCTGGTCTCCCGAATTGGCTTTCACCTCCATAAATCACATTTTGGAACACTGCAAAAAAATTTCACCTCCCTTATCCTATTTTCTCAGCAGCTGTTCAGAGTTCAGATCACACAACGTTAACGCAGTGCACACTGCAAATTTAAGGGGCGGGGGGATGTTCCCCAAAATTTGGGCAAAACTGGTAAAATTTTGCAAAATTTAGGGTATGTTTATTCGTTCCCCAAAATTTGGCCGGACAGCCGCCCAAATGTTGACCCCTTTAAAAATGTCTGATGGTTATTACTTTTCTCATCAGCCGTGGTTCCCTGCAGAAACTGATAGAAAATGTGAAAGGAGCGTTCATCCTTGGCCTGGCGATTGGCCCGGGACTTCTCCAGCAGATAGCTCTCGATATTGGCACCGCAGATAAAGCCGGATAGGTCGAAGTTGATACGGATGAACTTGCCCTGAAGCATTACAGCGACGGGTTTCGTTTTCAACAGTCAGATTAGCGTGCATAATACCTCTAGTCTGTGAGACGTGTACGACAAATATGGTACAACAGTAAGACCAAGAAAAAGAAGAATTAATCAAATTTCATTGGGATTAACTAATCAATGCATATACCTTAAAAAACATGATGACAAACTTACAAAACTTGATCAACGTAAAAAGTCAATGAAGTTTCCGTGATTGCAAACTTACAAAACTTAATGAACGTAAAAAAACCAATGTTAGCTGATTGCAAACGTGATTGCAAACTTACAAAACGCGATGAATTGTCATTCTTGGTAGTTTTTGCATTGCCAAAAGCTTCTAGAATGGGATTGGCTTGGAGCAGTTGATTCTCAAGTTCGCCCTAAAAAACAAAAAAAAATCGTTTCACTTCGCCGAATTTTTTAGATTTTAGATTTAGATACTGACTGTAAGTAAATTGAGACGTGCAATTAGACATGTTGAAGTCAGACTATCGTACAATGTTACACGGAAGAATACTGGCAAAAAACTGTATATTCTAAAATGTAAACTTTTTGTTAATGACTTGAAAATGTACAAAGTCACATCAATGTGTGAAAGCTGAATATATACGAAAAATATTAATATATTTTTAAACGCAAATTAAGCTATAGTGTAACATCTGTTGGAAAATCTGTATCAAAAAACTATTTTTGTGTATTCTTAAAAGAATATTGAGCTAGTAGCAATGTGTAAAATCTTACTACATGTATATTATGTGAAATGAAACAACATTTTTGGTGATATATGTTAAGTTACAGAAAAAGTGCCTATTTTGCCTAAATTTGCATGCTACTGTACTGAAAATATATAAAAATCGCGCATAGTCATGCTGATTAATCACACAAGCCAAACACTAGATTCAAATTTAACGTTAGGAAAAAGCATCAATATCGAACTTATATAGTTTGCAAAATTGATCACAAATCACCGAAAGCCATTCTCAATGCATTATTAAAAACGGATTCAACGGATTAAATTACTAAGACGGTTGTAAGTACATATGCTTACAATGAAAGTATGAAACTTAGAATATCGTATATCGTTTAGAATATCACTAACAAGTTGGCCAAATCCGTTACATTAATTTAATGTTGTAATATTAAGCAAGCTTAAGTCTAATCCGCATCCGCTAAATCCATTTTTAGAAAACACCCTTCTAACAGTAAAGGCCGGTTCACACGAGGCAATTTGCAGGCGATTTTCAAGCAACCAACCACCAGGCAACGCCAACGCAACGCGCGTTGCTTGAAAATCGCCTCGTGTGAACGTGCAGGCAATTTCCAGGCAACCAACATTTTTCAGTCGCGACGTGCGCGACTTTTTCAGGCAACGTGCAGGCAACAACCAATCGATTTCAGCAATAAAACGAGCGCCAGTTTGAAATTCACGCGGGCTCAAATGTAATTGGCTGTTGCATGCAGGTTGCCTGGTGATCGGTTGCTTGAAAATTGCCTTGTGTGAACGTATTTTCCCAAGCAATTTCCAGGCAACGCGCGTTGCTATCGCGTTGCCTGCGCGTAGACTCGTGTGAACCGGCCTTAACGAAACGAATCACAAAACTTACAATCAAGTTTGCATCCGGATTGAAAGGCTGCAAAACAAAATATAGAAACCAGAAATTAATGAAAAAACAGGCAAACTGTTTTTAGATTAAAAAAAGCCACTCCGCCGTAGAAATTAATTTGGTTTCGAAAGCAGTTCAACATGCACATGCCCTTAAACAATTTAGATTATTCCATGCTTTCGTAGCCACGGAATCCATGGGGGGGGCAACTTTTTGAGGGAGGGGGTTCAAACTTTACTAAACTGTATATATAGGTGGAATGCATAAACGTTCAACGAAAGTCTGACCAGAAAAAGCTGAACCCTGAGACAGCACAGGTGGCGGGCGTGATTTTTGTGTCACTCGCCGTATAGTATATATACTCTTAATACCGGCAATTCGTTCATTTCGTAATGAGATAGAAATAATAATTTCTTTTATCTCAGTAAATCAGGATCTACCATTTTCTCGTCAAACTTTAGTCTAAGGCGTCTAGTTCAGTAATTAAGAACATCGTAATGAAAAATTCTGCACGTTTATACTACTTAGGGAAGAAAGTTGCCCTTAGACTGCGTTTAGCAAGACTGAGCTAAAACAGCCTTTATGCATTCCACCGAATGTGTCGAACCTAGATGCTTTAAAAGATTATAGACTCTGTAGGCACAGGCTTCGCTTAATGCTTCAGGCAGTAGTACTCAGTAGTCAGTACCCATGTACGACAGTAGTTTAACGGGCGCGCCGTTTAATGTATAGCCAACGTTTTAGCTAAACCTGTGGATTTTCTGTGAACCACATTCAATGAGTTAACTGAATAGTCTCTCTTAGAGAGTGCTATAGGTCAGCGTCTTTTACTACAATATTTTCGCTTTTTTAATTTTCCTAAAAGATCTATGCTACATTGTTGTCGAGCCTGTGGGAATGACACCCATTCAAGATCACGTGTGTGTTATTACGCATATATACACATTACGTATATAAACTATATACACATTATTGTATGTATAAAACAATGCGTATATACTATATACACATTATTTTATACATACAATAACTGCTTTCGTTTCATTTCGGTTTCAGCTTCGTTTCAGTAATCTCATTTCCGCCCCAGCCCTTTACAGTGGGCTGAATTTACTCAAGTGCGCACTTTCATGTGACTGTCTCTCCATCTCTGTCGGCTCTGCTAGACTAAAACCCAGAGCACGTACGTAATCACGCCTGCATTCTTTCTCTAATCAGTCACGTGATAAGCTTAAATTCAATTATGAAGTCATTCACCCCACCCCGAAATTTTTTTCTGGGTACGCCACTGCGGAATTGTCATCTAGAATGTCAATGGCTCAAATATAATAATAATATTGTATTATATACACCGATAGAAAGCACAAGTCTTTTACGACCCCACCTGGACGCACTGTCATTTTGTGGGACGCAATTTTTTTGGACGGACGCACTGTCGGATTTGAAAAAAAAACTGGCTTTAAGTAATAAACCTAAACCATGAACGCCGACAACACGTACATAATGTACATATACGTACGTACACGTCCACAAACTTGTCAAGCAGTTTAGTCATGCTGGTGCTGGCTGGCTGGCGCTAAGAGGAAAAGTAACTTCGTTCAAAAGTACAACCGCGCTCACACAAAGCCAGCTTGGCCAAGAATAAACTAGAGAGAGCAGGAGGGGGCAGCATTTATTCTCTGGGGGGGGGGGGGGGGGGGTCTTTACTTTTTGTCTCCCCCCCCCCCCCACTTTTGCAATGTCGTCCCCCATACTTTGGTAAGCCCTATATATGTATATAAATAATCCCCATGAACTATATAGGTCTCCTTAGCTTCATTGCTGAAGTTTTGAACTTGCTGGTCAGGTATAAATTTCCCCGACGCCCCGAATAATACGCCATCATTCATTTTCAAAATTATACGTGCTCCGCCCCGAAACTTTCAAACCCGGAAAAATGCCAGAGGGGGGCCAGGAATAGGCAAAACACATTCCATGAATTTTAACGTTATCATGCTTATAAGCCAGCCGAAGCCAGCCAAACAAAGTAGAGAGCTATTAACACTCTTGACATGCCGCAAAACCAAATCATGCAATTCAAAATAATATCATCATGATAGGCCAAACTAAACCGGTTTTGATATTGCCTTAGTTAAATATCAGAGCAAAAAAATATTGGCAAATAAGCTGAAACTATCAGCTGTTAAAAAACAGTTCTGCATAAAAAAGATGCCTTGACCATTTCACACCATTTCAGCGAGAGCCGTTCAGTCGATTCTGACTTATGTACAGCCGTATGTCCGTTCAAGCTAACAAAATTATGGAATTAATCACCCCAACATTAACATATGAAAGCGGAATCATAATATATGCCTTCTGTTCTGGCGTGAATTTTTTGTAATTTTTTGTAAATTTACGGGTTAAACGGACATGCGACTGTTAAGGCCTATTCACACGAGGGCCCATTTTGGTCCAACGTGTACGCCATAGAGCATGAGCGGGCGCATTCTATATAACTTACAATTTTCACACTGCCTGCTGCATTATTTCACATAATGCACAGCAGGCAGCGTGCGTGTGTTGAAAATTCTATTTATAGAATTTATTATTATTTATAGAATTTATCCCTTAATATGTTCCCGCTCATGCTCCATGGCGCCAAGCCATATTATGGTGTACACCACGCACCAAAATGCGCCTTCGTGTGAATAGGCCTTTAGTCCGTGAACCAGTCACGGAGCTTGTCTTACCCGTGTGGGCGTGGTGGGAGTGTGGGCGCCTGAGGACTTGTGGGAGGACTTGCTGGCAGCCACATAGGCCAAATACTGGATCACTTTCTTGGTATTCTCAGTCTTTCCCGCGCCCGACTCCCCTCTGAAACATTCATAAACATTTTAGTAGATTTAGATTTATAAAAATATACTTATTAAATTAATATATTTACTAGATTTATCTATCACCAATTAAAAACATTTATTAAACCCATATAAAAGTATTGATTAAAATGACTTTATGCTTATTTCATATATACCAGTACGACATTGCGACACAAATTTTATCTCATCTAACATGACATGACACATAACATGATTTATATAATAGTATAATACGTTTCTCTTAAAGCCGGGTTTACACGAAGCAATTTTCACGCAATTTCCACGCAATTTTCTTCACGCAATTTTCAAGCAACTTCAGTTGCGTGAAAATTGCTTCGTGTAAACAAGCAAAATTTGAAGCAATTTTCACGCAATTTTCAAGCAATTTTGACGCAACTAAAATTTAGCAGTCGATCTCTGCGCGACTGCCACAAGCAATTTTCACGCAACTACCAATCAAATTTCGGCTGGTAGTCATAGGATAGCTGAGAGCACAGTTCGGTAGAACAACAAATATATACAAATATTCCAATGCGCCTGTTGTTTTTTACTAACGCACACGCATCTACATACAAGGGCGTAGCCAGGGGGGGAATGGGGCGCGAAATTTTTTTCAACTGAAATTTTACGTAAGGGTCACCTTTTGGTTTTTATGGTCCGGGGCGGAAAAATTATTCGATACGCGTCCAACTAACTGACGTCGACCTAAAAATTAAAAATTTTATAGTTTTTTTTTAAAAATAAGCAAAATCTGAGCCTTCACGTTTGAGCGGGCGTTCAAAATACTGTATTTTGATTGGTAGTTGCGTGAAAATTGCACGCAACTAGTTGCTTGAAAATTGCGTGCTCATTGCGTGAAAATTGCTTCGTGTAACCGTGTATTTTCACGCAATTTGCAAGTTGCTTGAAAATTGCGTGAAAGCCTAGTTGCGTGAAAATTGCTTCGTGTAAACCCGGCTTTATTGTTTTACATATATACTGCCGTTTTTTAGTTGGAGTTTGCCTTCTACTGGAGAGTGGAGATTTAAGCAAAATCTTTTGATTGTTTCGTAAAGCTTGTTTGTTTGTTGTAGTTTGTTTGTAAATACCCAATTCCATATAAGTCAGTTTTTCAATTGAATTTAGTCAAAATACCGTCATACGTGAGTAAAATTGACCTGCCCTATCTTCACCACTTAGCTAAACCACCCACGTTACGTATATATACGTACAACGAAAATAACCACGTTTCGTATATTATATCCTAACCTAACAGATGCAAATCGACATAAAACTCGGCTAGAATTAATCGGAAATGCAAGAAAATGGGGGAAAAAATCCCACGCTTAATTCATGGAATGACTAAACCTAAACAGAGAAAATGACTAATATATACATCATTGCACTCTGCTATATATATATGGCAAAAAATGCACGGTATATAAACGTACACATGTATATATGTGAATACATATATGTTACGCGTCGTCCATTTTATAATTTTCTTGGATTTCAGAAAATGAAGTGAAGTGGCTTTTTCTGACTCAACCCAGCCACCCAAGAGACTTAGGTTACAGACAAAAAAATAGGCTGCCTTTTTGGTCTACAAAATTTTTTGGCAGTCACTTTTTCTCACAAAAAACACCATAGATATGATATCATGAGTATATACTGGAGTAATAACACTATTTCATCATTTTTAAGGTTATATTTTGGTAAGATAACTGAAAAAGGTGCTGGTATTCGAAATTCAAAATGAAATCGAATTAAGGTTCGTAACCTGGGCAACCCTTTTCTGTAATTTCCTTCTTTCTCTTCTTCCTTAAGTCCGACAAAATACTAACCGTGTTTGAAAAAAACAAAAAGATGTAAGGCAAAAATGCCCTTGCTGAAGAGTCCATAGCAATTTTACTTGACCTTTTACCAAACCCAAAAATCCGGAAACTGTGGTAGTACGTACGACTTAGTAGGTTAGTACACGACTTGAAACTTTCGATAGGTTAGTACACGACTTGAAAAACATTGGATAAAGTCTCAACATTCCTGGTTTAACACTGTAAATAGTGCAGCCTGGTATTGGTATGAACGAGACTGAAAAAAGCTATACTACAGACTTTCACTGTGTTGGTGCTATGGAAAAAAGTTTTTATCTATCCAACCATACAGAATGCATGTTTCTTTAGACAAAGCTAAGCCAACGCCAATTCAATATATACCAGACCATGAATACGATACAACTATATATATTACAAAATTCCACGTCCGAAGAAGCAAAAATTGGCTACAATGCCATGCCGCTAAAGCTACGTATAATAAAATGTGGGGGGAGTTAAAATTCAGTGGTTGTGTACATAGAATATGAAACGTGGCCAAAATTTTGCAGGGGCCTCTCCGGCCAAATTTTGGAACCCTGCCCCCTTGATGTGTTTGACGTTTGAAAGTTTGCCAAATTTTGTAAATTTTTAAGTGCCATTTTTACTGAATTTGGCCCGCGGTCCCCCCTTCATACATGTTTGTAACGTTCCCAGCCGCCCTAGAGCCTCGATTTGGGGAAGGGGGGGCCCCATAGTTTTGTGCAATTATTGAACT
The DNA here is from genome assembly GCA_030248245.1 of Trissonchulus sp. WLG1_4. Lineage (NCBI taxonomy): Eukaryota > Metazoa > Nematoda > Enoplea > Enoplida > Ironidae > Trissonchulus > Trissonchulus sp. WLG1_4. The sequence continues at coordinate 28,305 of JASANF010018276.1, forward strand.
CTTTATCGGACACATTCTAATGCGATCTTGATGCTGTCTACGACGATTCCTTCTACCAATCTTTTAACCATTTTTACCAATCGACAGACACCCTATAAGTTCGTCTAGTAAGCCTGCCTATAAAATTTTACCCTCCTACAAATCCCAATTACGGGGAGGCATGCTCTGCTAAGATTGCTGTATATATTCAGATCTATCTGTTTTAATGACTAATCTCAGATAACTCTCTGCTGTGTCCAGCCACCACTTCCACTTAAAAAATCCATGAGCTCGTCGTCGCCGACAGCCGTTGGATGCCCCCCTCCAGCCACCAAATTATGTTATGAAAATTTACATGTAAGCTATTTAACCAATTCAGTCCATATATACGTATATATATATCTAATACACATATATATATGCAAATACGTACCCCGTGATATATTATATGAACATATATGCTGTGTGTACAAAAATGTGTTTCGAAAAAAAATTAACTTTTTTCACTGCAAAAGCAAACAGTCTACATAATATGTATGTATACGTGGTGTGCAGTTGACAACACAGGACACATGACTGTAGCTCACAAACGTGACGCCTGACCTACATATGCGTAATTCAAACGTGCATAGTGTTGAATATATATACGTTCTTTTTCATGTTTGGACATTTTTGGAATCACGCGCGCCAACTTTTGAGTAAAAAATTGCCAAGATACGTGAGATATTTTGTAAAAAGTAGTGATACATGTATGAGGGCGGGGGGTGCGCAGGAGATGCCTCCAACCAAATCAAATTGCTCGGTTTCGGTGGGTCCCCAAAATTTGGGCAAAATTGGTAAAAAATAACTTTTTTGGCGCATTTTCGAGATAATTTCACAAAATTTGGGGTACTTTTGGTCGATCAAGAAAGGGGAGAGGGTCCCAAAAATTTCGCCGGAGAATCCCCCCAAAATTTTGACTCCATTACATATGTATAATATCTATATACATATTACATACTTAATTTGTATCCTTATCACTATATCTTATGATATCTATATCGCTTAAAAAATTACTGCTCAGAAACACTGAAAAACTGCCTCTGCTTACTTAATGCCTCAAGGAGCATATGCTCATAATATATATACGTAACTTCTCCCGCTTCAATAAAATTGTAATATATACTATAGTATAAATACGTGGTATACGGTTTTGTATATATGTACTATAATATGTAATACATATACATATATATTATATAAAATGTAAAAACGTGTTACACATAAATTTCTTCACTAGACAAAACGTTTGAAAAAATCCATAAAAAACCAATACTTGAATACAGTCTCTTCCTAATGGGATTTTTTTCAAATTCTAGCAAAAAAACTTATACTTTGCGCGCCAAAATTTCCACATGGCACAGCGGGAAACATGGCCTTCCTTCGACAGAAGACTAGAATATCGATATTTTTGTACTAGTTACAATTTTTCAAAAGTTATCATATAACATTATACACAGGTTCGTGTGGGGAGGGGTCGGTGCAAAAGTAGGTAAAAACACAAAATAGCATCTTTACGAATATTTCTCCACATTTTAGGGTACTTTTAGTCGATCAGAGAGTGGGTATTCAAACTTTACCAAAAAGGCTCCTAAATATTGCAGCCCTTACTTGTACACATTCTTACATAGTATATATTATATAATACACGCAAGCCAGATTTCAGCAAAAAAATATATATATATATAGATTATATATATATATATATATATATATATATATATATGTATATATATATATCTAAATATTTAAAAAGTCATTATGGAATCCTGTCATTGTAATAGAGCTCAATATTAGATAAAAACTTTCGGTAACCAGCACCATCACCAAATTTAATTTTCAAAAGCTGCTTTTTCACCAATAAAAAATAGTATATAGTATACGTATATAGCATAAAACTGGATAATATAAGTTGTAAACTTTTTTAAAGAGCCCTGAGTGAGTTTTGTCTAAAAAATTATAATATTATTAATCATAGTCTTTGTGTTGCAGACAAAAACGTTATGACTGTTCTCACACAAGTTTACTGTCTAAAAACTGTTGCCTAATAACAACGCTACAAAAGTTGCAGGCATTAAATTTCAAGTTTTTTTTTTTCTTACCAATCCTGTAAACATTTAATCAGACTGTCAGTATTATATAATACGTACATTACTGCTTTTTTCATTTTCTCCCTTGTAAACACTATTTTTAATACATATAAAATTTAGAACAACATGCAGGTTGTTCTAAATTTAGCCAGTTAGCTCGACTCTAGTCCTGAAAAGGTCATCTAAGCTGTCAATAGCATGTCGTCAGGTCAAATCCCATACATTCAACAGATCTACGGTGGGGCAATTTCAAAATTTGACTTCAAAGAATTTGAGTAGCTTTATTTGGCCCGTAACAACGCGCTTGGCAGACGTGAGGTGGTAGGCGTATTTTTAGGGAGAATTTTAGGGTGGGGAGCACAAACCAAAATAGGGGAACGCACGAGGCGAATGGTTTTTATACGTAATTATAGCTTTAGTGATACTAGATTTTACAAAAAAGGACACAAAAACCACACTAAAGCGACATCGCTACAGCTAAAAAAGCTTGCCAAACGTTGTTTCGGTAAATGTTGGCTATAAGGGGGCTTCAACAAGGAGGACGCAAAACGGCCCTATCTTTTAACCCGCACAAAAAATATGCCAGGGTAGTGAAACTTGGCCCAGTTCAAGATAACTCCAACCACACAACGAGCTGCTTATTTTATTATCTGTACTAAATTTAGTGCCTTTCTGAAGCTAATTTTTTATACGGCCTTCAGCAATAACAGGCCACCAACCAGAAGCCCCCCTTCCCGGAGTTCTAGTAGCAACAACAACGGCAAGCCAATTGCCTATATACACATTAATATTGGTAAAATCTGAAGATATATTATATATCCCTTTTACTTGCATAGGCTAAATGCCAATTCATCAAAATTAGCAATACTAACAACCAAATACGCACAAACACAAATTTGGTCAGAATTGGCCCATTTAGCCTATGCAAGTCAAAAGGGATCATATAATATATCTTCACGATATCCACATATTAATGTGTATATAGGCAATTGGCTTGCCGTTGTTGTTGCTACTACAGAACTCCCGGGAAGGGGGGCTTCTGGTTGGTGGCCTGTTATTGCTGAAGGCCGTATAAAAAATTAGCTTCAGAAAGGCACTAAATTTAGTACAGATCACATCACAAATCAAGCAGCTCGTTGTGTGGTTGAGATTATCTTGAACTGGGCCAAGTTTCACTACCCTGGCATATTTTTTGTGCGGGGTTGAGGGGTTGGGCCATTTTGGTCCCTCCTTTATTTTGAGCCCCCCCTTATAACCCAACATTTTTCCCGAAACGACGTTTTGGCAACGTTTTAGCTGTAGCGATGTCGCTTTAGTGTGGTTTTTGTGTCCTTTTTTGTAAAATCTAGTATCACTAAAGCTATAATTACGTATAAAAACCATTTTTCGCCTCGTGCGTTCCCCTATTTTGGTTTGTGCTCCCCACCCTAAAATTCTCCCTAAAAATACGCCTACCACCTCACGTCTGCCAAGCGCGTTGTTACGGGCCAAATAAAGCTACATCAAATTCTTTGAAGTCAAATTTTGAAATTGCCCCACCGTAAGTATGCTAAATATATGGGATTTGACCTGACGACATGCTATTGACAGCTTAGATGACCTTTTCAGGACTAGAGTCGAGCTAACTGGCTAAATTTAGAACAACCTGCATGTTGTTCTAAATTTTATATGTATTAAAAATAGTGTTTACAAGGGAGAAAATGAAAAATGCAGTAATGTACGTATTATATAATACTGACAGTCTGATTAAATGTTTCCCGGGTAAGATAAAAAAAACTTGAAATTTAATGCCTGCAACTTTTGTAGCGTTGTTATTAGGCAACAGTTTTTAGACAGTAAACTTGTGTGAGAACAGTCATAACGTTTTTGTCTGCAACACAAAGACTATGATTAATAATATTATAATTTTTTCGACAAAACTCACTCAGGGCTCTTTAAAAAAGTTTACAACTTCTGTCTGCAGTTTTATGCTATATACGTATACTATATACTATTTTTTATTGGTGAAAAAGCAGCTTTTGAAAATTAAATTTGCATAAATCGTGTTGGTTACCGAAACTTTTTATCTAAGTGTGAGCTCTATTACAATGACAGGATTCCATAATGACTTTTTAAATATTTAGATATATATATATAAATATATATATATATATATATATATATATATATATATAATCTATATATATATATATTTTTTTGCTGAAATCTGGCTTGCGTGTATTATATAATATATACTATGTAAGAATGTGTACAAGTAAGGGCTGCAATATTTAGGAGCCTTTTTGGTCAAAGTTTGAATACCCACTCCCTGATCGACTAAAAGTACCCTAAAATGTGGAAAATATTCGTAAAGATGCTATTTTGTGTTTTTACCTACTTTTGCACCGACCCCTCCCCACACGAACCTGTGTATAATGTTATATGATAACTTTTGAAAAATTGTAACTAGTACAAAAATATCGATATTCTAGTCTTCTGTCGAAAAGGCCATGTTTCCCGCTGTGCCATGTGGAAATTTTGGCGCGCAAAGTATAAGTTTTTTTGCTAGAATTTGAAAAAAATCCCATTAGGAGAGACTGTATTCAAGTATTGGTTTTTTATGGATTTTTTCAAACGTTTTGTCTAGTGAAGAAATTTATGTGTAACACGTTTTTACATTTTATATAATATATATGTATATGTATTACATATTATAGTACATATATACAAAACCGTATACCACGTATTTATACTATAGTATATATTACAATTTTATTGAAGCGGGAGAAGTTACGTATATATATTATGAGCATATGCTCCTTGAGGCATTAAGTAAGCAGAGGCAGTTTTTCAGTGTTTCTGAGCAGTAATTTTTTAAGCGATATAGATATCATAAGATATAGTGATAAGGATACAAATTAAGTATGTAATATGTATATAGATATTATACATATGTAATGGAGTCAAAATTTTGGGGGGATTCTCCGGCGAAATTTTTGGGACCCTCTCCCCTTTCTTGATCGACCAAAAGTACCCCAAATTTTGTGAAATTATCTCGAAAATGCGCCAAAAAAGTTATTTTTTACCAATTTTGCCCAAATTTTGGGGACCCACCGAAACCGAGCAATTTGATTTGGTTGGAGGCATCTCCTGCGCACCCCCCGCCCTCATACATGTATCACTACTTTTTACAAAATATCTCACGTATCTTGGCAATTTTTTACTCAAAAGTTGGCGCGCGTGATTCCAAAAATGTCCAAACATGAAAAAGAACGTATATATATTCAACACTATGCACGTTTGAATTACGCATATGTAGGTCAGGCGTCACGTTTGTGAGCTACAGTCATGTGTCCTGTGTTGTCAACTGCACACCACGTATACATACATATTATGTAGACTGTTTGCTTTTGCAGTGAAAAAAGTTAATTTTTTCGAAACACATTTTTGTACACACAGCATATATGTTCATATAATATATCACGGGGTACGTATTTGCATATATATATGTGTATTAGATATATATATACGTATATATGGACTGAATTGGTTAAATAGCTTACATGTAAATTTTCATAACATAATTTGGTGGCTGGAGGGGGGCATCCAACGGCTGTCGGCGACGACGAGCTCATGGATTTTTTAAGTGGAAGTGGTGGCTGGACACAGCAGAGAGTTATCTGAGATTAGTCATTAAAACAGATAGATCTGAATATATACAGCAATCTTAGCAGAGCATGCCTCCCCGTAATTGGGATTTGTAGGAGGGTAAAATTTTATAGGCAGGCTTACTAGACGAACTTATAGGGTGTCTGTCGATTGGTAAAAATGGTTAAAAGATTGGTAGAAGGAATCGTCGTAGACAGCATCAAGATCGCATTAGAATGTGTCCGATAAAGAGTTCAATAATTGCACAAAACTATGGGGCCCCCCCTTCCCCAAATCGAGGCTCTAGGGCGGCTGGGAACGTTACAAACATGTATGAAGGGGGGACCGCGGGCCAAATTCAGTAAAAATGGCACTTAAAAATTTACAAAATTTGGCAAACTTTCAAACGTCAAACACATCAAGGGGGCAGGGTTCCAAAATTTGGCCGGAGAGGCCCCTGCAAAATTTCGGCCACGTTTCATATTCTATGTACACAACCACTGAATTTTAACTCCCCCCCACATTTTATTATACGTAGCTTTAGCGGCATGGCATTGTAGCCAATTTTTGCTTCTTCGGACGTGGAATTTTGTAATATATATAGTTGTATCGTATTCATGGTCTGGTATATATTGAATTGGCGTTGGCTTAGCTTTGTCTAAAGAAACATGCATTCTGTATGGTTGGATAGATAAAAACTTTTTTCCATAGCACCAACACAGTGAAAGTCTGTAGTATAGCTTTTTTCAGTCTCGTTCATACCAATACCAGGCTGCACTATTTACAGTGTTAAACCAGGAATGTTGAGACTTTATCCAATGTTTTTCAAGTCGTGTACTAACCTATCGAAAGTTTCAAGTCGTGTACTAACCTACTAAGTCGTACGTACTACCACAGTTTCCGGATTTTTGGGTTTGGTAAAAGGTCAAGTAAAATTGCTATGGACTCTTCAGCAAGGGCATTTTTGCCTTACATCTTTTTGTTTTTTTCAAACACGGTTAGTATTTTGTCGGACTTAAGGAAGAAGAGAAAAGAAGGAAATTACAGAAAAGGGTTGCCCAGGTTACGAACCTTAATTCGATTTCATTTTGAATTTCGAATACCAGCACCTTTTTCAGTTATCTTACCAAAAATATAACCTTAAAAATGATGAAATAGTGTTATTACTCCAGTATATACTCATGATATCATATCTATGGTGTTTTTTGTGAGAAAAAGTGACTGCCAAAAAATTTTGTAGACCAAAAAGGCAGCCTATTTTTTTGTCTGTAACCTAAGTCTCTTGGGTGGCTGGGTTGAGTCAGAAAAAGCCACTTCACTTCATTTTCTGAAATCCAAGAAAATTATAAAATGGACGACGCGTAACATATATGTATTCACATATATACATGTGTACGTTTATATACCGTGCATTTTTTGCCATATATATATAGCAGAGTGCAATGATGTATATATTAGTCATTTTCTCTGTTTAGGTTTAGTCATTCCATGAATTAAGCGTGGGATTTTTTCCCCCATTTTCTTGCATTTCCGATTAATTCTAGCCGAGTTTTATGTCGATTTGCATCTGTTAGGTTAGGATATAATATACGAAACGTGGTTATTTTCGTTGTACGTATATATACGTAACGTGGGTGGTTTAGCTAAGTGGTGAAGATAGGGCAGGTCAATTTTACTCACGTATGACGGTATTTTAACCAAATTCTATTGAAAAACTGACTTATATGGAATTGGGTATTTACAAACAAACTACAACAAACAAACAAGCTTTACGAAACAATCAAAAGATTTTGCTTAAATCTCCACTCTCCAGTAGAAGGCAAGCTCCAACTAAAAAACGGCAGTACAGACGTAAAACAAGGAAGCCGGGTTTACACGAAGCAATTTTCACGCAACTAGGCTTTCACGCAATTTTCAAGCAACTTGCAAATTGCGTGAAAATACACGGTTACACGAAGCAATTTTCACGCAATGAGCACGCAATTTTCAAGTAGCTAGTTGTGTGCAATTTTCACGCAACTACCAATCAAAATACAGTATTTTGAACGCCCGCTCAAACGTGAAGGCTCAGATTTTGCTTATTTTTAAAAAAAAACTATAAAATTTTTAATTTTTAGGTCGACGTCAGTTAGTTGGACGCGTATCGAATAATTTTTCCGCCCGTACCATAAAAACTAAAAAGGCGACCCTTACGTAAAATTTCAGTTGAAAAAAATTTCGCGCCCCATCCCCCCCCCCTGGCTACGCCCTTGTAAGTAGATGCGTGTGCGTTAGTAAAAAACAACAGGCGCATTGGAATATTTGTATATATTTGTCGTTTTACCGAACCGTGCTCTCAGCTATCGGATGACTACTAGCCGAAATTTGATTGGTAGTTGCGTGAAAATTGCTTGTGGCAGTCGCGCAGAGATCTACTGCTAAATTTTAGTTGCGTCAAAATTGCTTGAAAATTGCGTGAAAATTGCTTCAAATTTTGCTTGTTTACACGAAGCAATTTTCACGCAACTGAAGTTGCTTGAAAATTGCGTGAAGAAAATTGCGTGGAAATTGCGTGAAAATTGCTTCTGTGTAAACCCGGCTTTAAGAGAAACGTATTATACTATTATATAAATCATGTTATGCATTTTAATCAATACTTTTATATGGGTTTAATAAATGTTTTTAATTGGTGATAGATAAATCTAGTAAATATATTAATTTAATAAGTATATTTTTATAAATCTAAATCTACTAAAATGTTTATGAATGTTTCAGAGGGGAGTCGGGCGCGGGAAAGACTGAGAATACCAAGAAAGTGATCCAGTATTTGGCCTATGTGGCTGCCAGCAAGTCCTCCCACAAGTCCTCAGGCGCCCACACTCCCACCACGCCCACACGGGTAAGACAAGCTCCGTGACTGGTTCACGGACTAAAGGCCTATTCACACGAAGGCGCATTTTGGTGCGTGGTGTACACCATAATATGGCTTGGCGCCATGGAGCATGAGCGGGAACATATTAAGGGATAAATTCTATAAATAATAATAAATTCTATAAATAGAATTTTCAACACACGCACGCTGCCTGCTGTGCATTATGTGAAATAATGCAGCAGGCAGTGTGAAAATTGTAAGTTATATAGAATGCGCCCGCTCATGCTCTATGGCGTACACGTTGGACCAAAATGGGCCCTCGTGTGAATAGGCCTTAACAGTCGCATGTCCGTTTAACCCGTAAATTTACAAAAAATTACAAAAAATTCACGCCAGAACAGAAGGCATATATTATGATTCCGCTTTCATATGTTAATGTTGGGGTGATTAATTCCATAATTTTGTTAGCTTGAACGGACATACGGCTGTACATAAGTCAGAATCGACTGAACGGCTCTCGCTGAAATGGTGTGAAATGGTCAAGGCATCTTTTTTATGCAGAACTGTTTTTTAACAGCTGATAGTTTCAGCTTATTTGCCAATATTTTTTTGCTCTGATATTTAACTAAGGCAA
>JASANF010018277.1:0-11913 GCA_030248245.1 Trissonchulus sp. WLG1_4
AACAACAACAACAACAACAACAACAACAACAACAACAACAACAACAACAACAACAACAACAACAACAACAACAACAACAACAAGTTAGCAGACACTTTATCAGTACAAATTCTGAAATATGGTTTTCTGATAGCTCAGAATTTGTACTAATTCACTCTCACATTGTGTACTAAATTGGACTACGAGTACAAATTCGTGCAAAAGCGTCTGCTAACTTGACGCTTTGAGCCATATGCAGACAGGAGCACTATAAAATTAGTCAAACATTGTTAAATTTATTAAAATTGCCATTTTTTTACTAAATAGCGTTAAATAAATGTTATTGAAACCAGTATACATTTGTAAAAAGTATTCATTCGATTTGGCAACTTTTATGTCTGTTGTGTAGGTTCACTGGCTCATCAAAATTTTCTGGTTTTGGTTTTTTCTTTAAGCCAACAAACAACTCGGAAAATATCTTTTCGCTTTTTTGTGTGACTTCGATATGTTTTTGTCATACTACAAATATCCACAGCTAGTGTCTTATTTGGAGAATAAATATCGAGCTTAATGGTTATGTTGAAACTAAGATATATTAATATAAAACTTAAGGTGGCGCTCCTGAAATATGACTTCTAAAAACGGCAATCTGGGGCCAATTTTAGATGTGCGATAGCAAGCTGGTGTAAAAGATCGTCCAAAAACAAATTATGAAGTTGATTGATACAAATTAGCATTCACTGTAGACCAAACGTGAGTGGAATTTCGGCTTGCGATTTCACAGCTACATAACTGTTCTGCTGTTGCACAACCAATAGCTCATTTTGCTTGCTATAATTTGATCAAGCAGTCGCAAAATGTCATTTTTGATGAATATGATTGATAGATTGAAAAACACCAAAATGACGATTTTCGAAAAACGTAAATTTAACTGAATTTCTTAGATACTATCGATTTGCTCAGGGTCAAATTTTGCGACCGCTCGAGGACAACGAGGTGCATTTATGTGCCAATTTTTTTAAAAAAATGTGTTTGTATTCACACGCACTTTAATTCACCATCATGCAGAAAATGCTGTTTTATATATTTTACAAAATGTTTACACAACACTCAATAAAATACCGAAACTTTTTTAGTATGTTTTAGCAAAACACAGCTGGTAGTGTTAAAAGTGTAAAAAGACAGCTTTATATATTTTAAGTTTGCGCATGCCGCCGCTAATCACAATAAACCCACAATCCTTGGAGGCCTCCCGCGTGTAAATACTGTAAAATTAGGATCAAGTGCAGTCGGCGGGGGGAGAAAAAATGGACCTATTTGTTAGAGTAAAGCACCTTAATTAAGGGAAGCATTTTTTGTATTAGAACCCCTATTCACAAATTTCACGGACTTTCTGAGATATGACCCCTTGAAAATAGCATTTTCAGTGTTATTGGAAGTGAACGTAGACCGAAGCCGAGAATGGCTATAATCGTGTTTTGGATAGTTGGGCTATATAGATGCAGTTTGGGGGGAAAACAGTGGACCCAATTTTTTAGTAGAACACCTTGGGGGAAGCTTTTTTGCTACAAGAACCTCTATTTCCTTTTTTGGATTTTCTGAGATATGCTCCTCGAAATCTGAACCCTCAGTGAGGGACGTTCACGTTTTCGCAATTTTTTCGGAAACTCGCTTTTTCTCTGTTCTAAACGTGTTTAAACGGAAAATAATGTTTACAATTTTTTGGAATCAAAACAACACGTTGACCGTGTTGGCCCGTTACTTCCGAAAAATTGGCGAAATTGACCATAAACGTGTCCAATTTTTTACGAAATTCAAACGGGGCCTGAATTTAGGCTTGGGCTTAGGCTTAGTATCAGCAAGAGTACATAATAGTGTCTCACTCTTTGTAGAAGAAGAGTGAGACACTCTCCTTTCTGCCTGTGTTATTGCGCAGGCAGATGCGCTCGTCATTTCCAGCCCACATGTTGCCGTTTTATGCAACTTGTGGGTAGCCAATCAGAAGCGACCTTCGCTTCTGATTGGCTGGACGCCTGTGCACGTGCTCCAATCAGCACGCAGGCGGCCTCACATGCTCCAATCAGCACACGGGCAGCCATTACAGCCATTTCATTGTTAATTTTTGCCATGATCGGTTGGGTTGGGAGGTTCTTTGTTTTTTTGTTCCGAATTGTATTTTGCCTACATTTTTATCCCCGTTTTCAGGAATTATTGCTAGTATGCGCTGACTATGATGTTAACTGGTAAGTTAAATGTGTTTTTGACAATTTTCAGGCAATAGCACGTGAGGCCGCCTGCGTGCTGATTGAAGCACGTGCACAGGCGTCCAGCCAATCAGAAGCGAAGGTCGCTTCTGATTGGCTACCCACATGTTGCATAAAACGGCAACATGTGGGCTGGAAATGACGAGCGCATCTGCCTGCGCTATAACTCAGGCAGAAAGGAGAGTGTCTCACTCTTCTTCTATAAAGAGTGGGACACTATTATGTACTCTTGGTATCAGGCTTATGGTCAGGTTCAGGCTTAGGCTTAGGTACTAAAAAATCGAAATTTTCAAGAAAAATCGGGTTAAATGCAGTTGGGGAGGGGATAGTTGACCTATTTTTTTGAGTAGGGCATCTTGGGGGAAGCATTTTTCCTTCAAAAACCCCTATTTCATTTTTTGGATTTTCTAAGATATGACCCCCCGAAATCTGTACCCTCAGGCCTCAGTGAGGGACGTTTTCGCAATTTTTTTCGGAAACCCGTGTTTTCTCCGTTCTACACGTGTTGGATGGAGTCGGAATAATGTTTACAATTTTTTAGAATCAAAACAAAGGCACGTTGACCCCATTCCTTCCGAAAAATTGGACAAATTCACCAGAATCGTTCAATTTTTGGGTTAAGGTGGTAGTAACAATTTCGACGATTTCTTAAATCAGATATTAGTGAACTTTTTTTTTTGAAGCGAATAGTAAACTAGTCTAAAAGTAACCATAATTTTATGAAACTAGATCAAAATATACACAAATAATATTTTATTCAGTTCAAAATGTACAAAATAAAACTAGCTACCACGTTGGCTTACTGTTTAGTAAGCCAATTTAGTAGCTAGCCTCAAACTAAGAATTTTGACAGCTAAAAAAACCAACATCACAATTTTAGTCTAGTTTACGAAAATTATTGCGGTTTTGCTGCGAGTTTCAAAATTGCGACAAAAACGTGCTTCAAAGTTATATTGTCGAAATCGTTACTACCACCTTAAGGTGGTACTAACGAATGTGCAGTGTTTTTCAACAGGCTAGTATTCAACAAATAATTAACTTTAGAGCATAATTTTTATGTCGTTAGAAAGCGCTGCTTTTCTTCTAAATTTAAGCAAAGTTTTATTGTATAACTGTAAAGATGATTTGTATGGCACGTGTTAAAATTAGACCAGTTTGGCTTTTTTGAGCACTTTCAAATCTGGCCACTTTTTGAAAAGTTTAAGGTGGTACTAACGAATGTGCAGTGGTTTTTAATTTTTTGAAAAAAATTAATTGATTCAAACTGTATTTTTTAAAAATAAAGGCGGTAAAAAATTAATTCATATACACAAAATGGCAAATAAAGTTAGCGGAATCATGTGAAAAATTTAATTTTTAGGAGCAAGCCAAGCCAACAAGCCAAACTACACAACAGGAGAATGGAAATTTAACAGTTTTGGCCACTTTTATAAGCGCATGTACAGCGCATAAACACAAAAATAAGCATGAATAAACTTTTGCACAATTTCTAGACCCAAAATAAAATTTTTTTAAATTGCTTATACTTTTGCTCAGCTATAGAACCCGAAAGTTGAGTGTGAATAGACACTATTTACTTTGAAACCGTATATTTCATTTAATAATTGACAAATCATAAAATCGTGCATTTTGGGTCTAGATAATTCACTTTTAAATATTTGTGCTATTTTTTGCATGTTTTTGTTTTTTAAACTCTTCAAAAAGTGGCCAGATTTGAAAGTGCTCAAAAAAGCCAAATTGGTTTATTTTCAACACGTGCCATACAAATCAGCTTTCCAGTCGTTCATTAAAACTTTGCTGAAATATAGAAGAAAAGTAGCGCTTTCTAACGATATAAAGAACATGCTCTAAAGTTAATTAATTATTGAATACTGGCCTGTTGAAAAACACTGCACATTCGTTAGTACCACCTTAAAGAACAAAAACATGGGAAAAATGGCACAAATATTTAAAAGTGAATTATCTAGACCCAAAATGCACGATTTATGATTTGTCAATTATTAAGTAAAATATACGGTTTCAAAGTAAAAAGTGTCTATTCACACTCAAGTTTCGGATTCTATATCTGCGCAAAAATATAAGCAATTTGAAAGGGTAAATATAAGAAATTTTCATTTTGGTTCTAGAAATTTTGCAAAAGTTTATTCATGTTTGTTTTTGTGTTTATGCGCTGCGCATGCGCTTAGAAAAGTGGCCAAAACTGTTAAGTTTCCATTCTCCTGTTGTGTAGTTTGGCTTGTTGGCTTGGCTTGCTCCTAAAAATTTTGCATATGATCCCGCTAACTTCATTTGCCATTTTGTGTATATAAATTAATTTTTTACAGACTTTATTTTTAAAAAATACAGTTTTAATCAACTAATTTTTTTCAGAAACTTAAAAACCACTGCACATTCGTTAGTACCACCTTAAGGTGGCGCTCCTGAAATGTGACTTTTCGAAAAACAGCAGTCTGGGGCCAATTTTAGATGCACAATGGCAAGCTGGTGTAAAAGTATGCCTAAACACAAAAAGTGAAGTTGATTGAGACAAATTAGCATTTGCTGTAGACCAAACGTGAGTGGAATTTCGGCTTGCGATTTCTTTTCGCAAGTAACTAGCTGTTGCACAACCAATAGCTCATTTTGCTCGCCTTAACGTGATCGAGCGGTCGCAAACAGTCATTTTACATGGATATGATCGATATATTGAGAAACACTAAAATCGCGATTTTCGAAAAACAAAGTTGACTAAATTTTTTAAATAGTATTGATTTGCTCAAAATCAAATTTTGCGACCGCTCGAAGACGACAAGGTGCATTTATGGGCCAAATTTTAACTTTTTTTGTTGAGCCAGTTTTTTGAAATCGCAAGCCGAAAATTTGCGTTTGTATTCACACGCACTATATTTCTGTCTCATGCAAAAATATTGCGTTAGTTCACAAGAAAAAACACTACACTCAATAAAATATCGAAAATTTTTAAGTATGTTTCAGTAAAGCACAGTTGCTGGTGTTTTTCAGCCTTTCAAATTCATTACATACGTGTGAATGGGTCATTACATTACATACGTGCTAGTGAGTTGCGCCTAAGGTGGCACTCCTGAAATGTGGGTTTTGGCCATTATTTTTAAAACACGCAAAAATAAACATGCATCATAAGAACAAAAGTTGTTCAGAAGTGAATTTCCGTCAATTTGATGTAAATATCATATAAAAAAAATTTGAAAATTTTTGAGCTAATTTCAGCAAGAAAAATAGATTTTCACGGAAATGCCTTCACAAGCCAGTGCATTCACAGGCGCAACTGAGGCGGGGAGGGGGAAATTCAACCTGACATTTTTTCACCGTGAAAACACGTTTTTATAGGTTTTCGCATGCGCTGAGTTCATTTTTAGCACTTTCCAAGCGAAAAAACGTTGATTTATACCTATTCGAAAAAATTCAATTTTTGTCGAAAATCATCGTTTTTCGACATATTAGGGCTAATCGTCGAAAATTATGACCAACACAGTCGTAATATCAGCCTGAAGTTTGATTGTCATAAAATAACACAATAATATACTTAATACAGCTTTCTTAGCAACATATTTAGCTCATTTATACTAAAAATACTGATTTTGCCAACTGAAAAAAGAGGCGAAATATACATAGTTAAATTGAGCTTGCATATCAAAAGTTTTAGATTCTTTTCGCGTATACAATAAATTAATTACATTTTCATATAAAATTAAGCATCATTAGGCATAAGTAGCGATTTTAACTGAAATTTTTATTAAAAGGGGCGACAGCTATTTTGAGATCAGATCGGCTAGAGATCAGATTGGGGGCATGGCTGACGATGGGGGTTTCATATTTTTATTAAAAGATGGGGTAGGAAGCGAATTAGAATCCAAAATAATTTCTCCCCCCCGCTTCAGTTTGACCGCCACCTTAAATGCAGCTGGGTTGAAAAATAGTGGACCCCCTATTTCATTTTTTGGATTTTCTGAGATACGATCCCCCCCCCGAAAACTGAACCCTCCGTGAGGGACGTTTTCGCAAGTTTTTTCGGAAACTCGTGTTTTTCCCGTTCAAAACGTGGTTAAGGTGGCGCTCCTGAAATGTGACTTTTCAAAAAACGGCAGTTTGGGGCCAATTTTAGATACACAATGGCAGCTGGTGTAAAAGTATGCCTAAATACAAAAAATGAAGTTGATTGATACAAATTAGCATTCACTGCAGACCAAACGTGAGTGGAATTTCGGCTTGCGATTTCTTTTCGCAAGTAAGTAGCTGTTGCACAATCAATAGCTCATTTTGCTCGCCTCAACGTGATCGAGCGGTCGCAAAAAGTCATTTTTGATGAATATGATTGATATATCAAAAAACACTAAAATCGCGATTTTTGAAAAACAAATGTGGCTAAATTTTTTAGATACTATCGATTTGCTAAAAATCAAATTTTGCGACCGCTCGAATATGACAAGGTGAATTTATGAAGGCATTTCCGTGAAAATCTATTTTTCTTGACGAAATTTGCTCAAAAATGTCAAAAAAATTTTTTATGTGATATATATGTACATCAAATTGAAGGAAATTCACTTCTGATCAACTTTTGTTCTTACGATGCATGATTATTTTTGCGCGTTTTCAAAATAATAGCCAAAACCCACATTTCAGCAGCAGTGGCGTATCCAGGATTTCGCAAGGGGGGGGGGCTGCGACCGGGGGGGGGGGGGTGCGTAGCAACCGTGAGCCACCCTTACCGCGGGGGGGGGGGGGGTGCGGAGCAATGTGAGCCATCATCATGTTGAGGAGTGAGCCACCGCCGCTCAAAGGGGGGGGCTGCGACCCTCTAAGGGGAATGCTCAAACCGCAAAGGGGGGGCTGCAGCACCCCCCGCCCCCCCCCCCCAATACGCCACTGTTCAGGAGTGCCACCTTAAATGGAGTAAAAATAATGTTTACTGGAGTATTTAATTGGAGTAACAATTTTTCAGGATCAAAACAAAGGCACCCTGACCCCGTTCCATTCATAAACTTGGCTTCATAAACTTGGCCAAATACACCAGAATCGTCCATTTTTTTAACCAAATCTGAACTTGGCCTTAATTTAGGCTTGAGCTTAGGCTTAGAGCTTAGGCTTAGTTTGGGGCTTACACAGGAAGAAAAAGGCGCAGCCGAAAAGGGTGTAAAAAGAGTGAGAAAAATTTCTCACTGGATTCGGAGAGCAAAGTTGCACTCGTTTGGCACTCGTTTCATACTTTTTATCACTCAATTCTGACTTTTTATCCGCACGCATCCGAAACCAGTGAGAAATTCAGCCAGAAGCAAATTCTCACTCTTTTCGCACTCTATTCTCACTCATTTAGCACTCTTTTATCACTGCTTTCACACTCTTTTCACACTCTCGCTAGTCAGCGCTGAACAAATTCGCACTCTTTTCTCACTCAATTCTCACTCTATTAACACTGCTTTCACACTCTCGCTCGTCAGCGCTGAACAAATTCGCACTCTTTTCTCACTCAATTCTCATTCTTTTTACACTATTTTATCACTCATTTCCCACTCCAGCTAGTCGGTGCAGTAACAATTCTCACTGTTTTCTCACTAATTTATCACTCAATTCACATTGATTTCTTACTGTTTTATCACCGTTTTCTCACTCAAGCTAGTCTACACACTACACAGAATAAATTCTCTCTCGATTCGCACGCTTTCTCACCGGATTAGCACTATTTTATCACTGTATGACGGACAATGCACTGTTATACACACATAGACAGACCTTTGCACACGCACAGAGTTGCAAAGGTCTGGGGGCGGCAATCACAGAAAAAACATTGTATAAAATTGATTTTTAGGCCGAATTCAGTCAATCGGGACCCTTGTGTAAAACTTCAGTCGAAACAAAATCCGCCCATGCGTAAAAAATGCCGTGCCGCCCCCCCCCCAGAAAAAATTGTAATATACAAAGAAGTTGTGTACACGAAAAAGACATATATACAGGACAACCTTTCAGCATAAGATATTAAAAAAGTACACGTGACCAAATTTAATTAGATTACTATTATATACGCATATTCAATTCATTTATATATGTATATATATATAAAGTATATATGTATATGTAGTAGCAAAATGCGCATAGCCAGGATTAAAATGGAAACGACTCAAGAAACTGGAAGAGCTTAAACAAATAGGTATTTAAACAATTATATATACATATATATATATATATATATATATATATATATAAATTTATATATATATGTATATATATATATATATATATATATATATATATATATGTACATTTATATATATATATATGACTCGGTTTCTGAGAAATCTGACGATACACGTTGTCTGACTTTTTTTTTGACCTCACGGATTTGCTTCATGAAAGCATATGTGATACACCCAGTCACCCTCAACTGATAATAAAGTTCGTTTTGCTAAATCCCATCAGCTTGCAAAAATCGATCTTCAAAAATACCTATTTTTGACATTTTTGCTGTCTTCGCGTGTTCTATACATTTTGTATTCTCAGCGCTGATGTTACTTCAAGTTGGTTAACGATTTTTTGTATGCATAAAGATCCAATATAATGTTCATCAATACGTGCAAGAAAAGTTAAAGTTCATGTACAAGTAAAAAAATACAGTCGTTCAGTTTAGAAAAATTCACGTTCAATAGTCATTGTTTTTCAAGTTTTTTATAGAAATGTTATGTTCGGGCGGCAGCATGAATTTTTTACCTGTGCCCTATGCTTCTTCTTCCTGCTATTAGTCTATATGTATGCAAAAAAAATGGAAGAAAATTGAAAAGGTGTAGTAGACAGTCGAAGAAAACAAAAACTCCGACTCCTTCTTCGGCTATTTTCAGTTTGGCTCTCTGGTTTTATCACACATGAGACCAAACCTTTCTGTTTCCCTACGCCTGGCTTTTCAATTTTGGCGTGAGAAACTACACTAAAATACGCTGAAACTATTTCTGTACCAAAACTTTATCGCACGAATGGTAGAAAAAAATTGAAACTGTTAAAATATTTTCAAGAAAAAATTTTTGACGTTTCGTGCTCAATAATCCTATATCAGATTTTTAACAATAGCCTTTTAATCGGTTTCGGCGGCAACAATTATTTATCTCTGCTTATACGTCAAACATCGTTTTATATACACGCAAAAAATAAAAGAAAATCGAAAGGTGCAGTAGTCGGTCGTTATAACATAAAATAACCGATCTATTTTTGACTTTTTAGCTTCTCACGTTGCGTTCATCATAATATACATGGTCTAAAAGCACTCCCGTTACCGCGACGCTGGCTCTTCATTTTTTTGAGTAAAAACTAACACTAACAATATGCTGAAACTATTTCTGTACTAAAAATTTATTGGCACGTTTGGTAAAACAAAATTGAAACTGTTACACTTTCAGAAACTTTGACGTTCCGGTGTCATAATTATATCAGATTTTTTAGCAATAGCCTTTTAATCGGTTTCGGCTAAAACACAATCAACTCAATCTGCGCCTATACGCCTAATATTGTTCTATATATATGCAAAAAATAATAAGAAAATCGAAGGTGCAGTATATGGTCAACTACAACAGATAACACAACCCTCTTTGATACTCTGACATTGACTTTTTGATAAAAAGATTAAAAAAAATTCTCTCTCTGCTGTCTATCCGGTTGTCTATTCGGTATTTCGTTTCCATATAGATTTTCTTACACAGGCGCTAGGTTACTCGCTAGGCAACAGCTTGAAATGAAAAGGAGCTATTTGCGGCATTCTCCCCATGCCGAGAGTTTTCTAAGATGCCAAAGCAATTTGCTTCCGTGTAGGCAATGTAATCACGCGCTTCTCCGAGTCCTATGAAGATGTATGGTCAAACGGGACGAATTTACAATTACGACAAACAAGAACCGAAAATAGCATGACATCAGTCTAATAGAACACAAATACCACACACAAATAGAACACAGAAATAGAAATAGTAATAAAATATACTATATAGTAGTTAGAACTACATAGCATGATTTCTGTTTGACGACTAAAACGATAAGGCATACAATAAAGTGATCGCGGCTAGTAAAGGATTAAATTCCGCCTGACATTTGTTTTTTCCACAGTTCAAATTTCAGTCTAACTTTTCGGACAATAAAGCTCCAATGGCGCTTGGTACCCCATAATAATAATTCTTCTTGTTGCTTCAATGTACAGGTTGCAGTTTCCACGATTCATAAGATCACTTGCTTCAGTATACGCTCTAAAAAAAAAATGTGGCCTTCAATCGCTGTGATGTAGGGCACATTCAAGAAATCCTCTTCGTCTTCAATGACATTAAGATGGCATAAACTGGACAATAGCAACTACTTCACGAGGGAACACGGTGTGTGTTACATCTAATGGTTGATTCTCTTCCGCGCCCAATCCCCAATAATTGCGCGGCCGACAATCTCAGCTGAAGCCTCACTCAATTACATAGGTACAGTTAAATTCATTTTAATGAAATAACAATCCAATTAACCGAAGAACACATCCATCAACTGGTTTTAAATTCATTACTGTTTTTCATTTCCACGTGTTTTAAATCAAGCAATACAAATAGCTAATTCCAAATGGCCATCATTCAGCTCATCAATTAACCACTTTCGACTTTCAGAATAAACTGGGCTGGACTCATCAACGTTCTGGTCCAACCACAGATGCACAACATTCATTTTGACGCAGGATGTTGACTCTACAGCACAGACCAATTACGCGATTCTGGCAGACATTCTATACTCATACAACTTGCACACAAAGAATATGCTTGTTTCAATATATGTAAATGCTGCGCGGTGAGTAACCTACTTGTCTCACATTTCCAGAAAGCTAATCATATTATAATAGACAGCAAGTCTATATCCTAATGTTACAATGGCAATATGCTATCAAGAAGATATTCGCAAATAATTTGTATTTGCAATTTCAATTAATTTATCCGCAAACGTACAAACCAGCAGATAAATCAAAAATGAAATAAACACAGTCTCTCGATACGCTGATGGCCATGGTCAATTTGCAGTGGCCTACCCAATAAAAAATTTCGAAGGGGGGGAAAATGACTTTTCGATTTTTGGTAATGGGTTAAAATGACACTTCGAGCATTTTTAAAACATCTCACAAAAACGCCTGGACAAACGCAAGCTCACTCAAATCGACATGCGGTTTGCAGGGGTCTGGGGGCGGCAGCCCATTAAATAAAAATGGGAAAAATTTTTGTATTTTTCGGCCAAATTTAGTCAATTGGAGACTTATCAGAAAATTTTTCCGGCCGCACCATCTTGAAAACCAAAGGACACATGAACTCCAGGGTCTGGTGGTGCAGCCCCCAGAAAAAAATTGGCGAAGATTTTCCCATTTTTAGACCGAATTGGTTAACTAGCATGTTACAATCAGCCATTTCTTCCTAATACACACTCAACAACAAAAGATGGAAGTGTCATATCAGACAGTGTATCCCACAGCAGAAATAGAGCATACAATACTAGTGTAGACATGCACATGCAGCACAATGTACTTGTGCTATACATGCAATAGGCTTTGGCTCACGAAAATACAATCCCAAAAAGGAAGAGTAAGCCATAGAGTCTCAGGGGCCTGGGGGTGAGAGCCCCCAGAAAAAAATTGGAGCAATACGTAACTGAACCAGCAACAACACAG
>JASANF010018279.1:0-58477 GCA_030248245.1 Trissonchulus sp. WLG1_4
GCCTACATTTTGGCAGGGGTTATTAAAGAAAATTCACAGCTGGATCTAACATTAAACGAATATTTTGGTGGTTATACAGTTTATACCGTGGACTGTACGCGGGATCAAAGCACTGGATGTAGCTACAAGAACCCTCCGATAGATGGCAATCTTCGAATAAAAATAGATTTCAAAAAAGCTTTAGGAATTCCCCAAACACTGATTGCGATTGGGGAATTTGAACCAACACTGCTGATTGATGCTAATCGTAATCCAAGCTGGATTGAGTAGAAAGTAGAGCTTTCAAACTACATTTTCACGTAATCATGGCTTTAGTAACACCTTACACTATGATTGTATCGGGTGCAACAGGGTCGGGAAAAACTGTATTTGTCAGCAAGCTGCTACAACATCAAACCGAAGTAAACTCTCAGCTTTTCGACAAAATAATTTATCTGTATTCCATGTTTCAAGATATTTATAAAGAATTATTGAAAACAGTTCCAAATATTGAACAAAAAGATGGTGTTCCTGACGACTTGTTAGAGTCCGTAAAGGACAATGGCAACGTCCTAATTGTTTTAGATGATCTTATGTTAGACTTAGAAGCTGATAAACGATTACCAGCACTTTTCACAAAATATAGACATGCAAATTGCTCAGTAATTCTTATTTTACAAAATTTGTACCACAACTCTAAATATTTACGAACAATTACTAGAAATGCACACTATTTAGTTATATTTCCAAATCCAAGGGATGCTCTAATAACAAGTCGCTTAGGACAACAAATTTTTCCAGGCAAACCAGCTTTTCTTCCATCCGCATTTCAGCAGGCAACTAAAAAGCAATACGGATATTTATTGTTAGATTTAAAACCAAATACTGATGATAAGTTTCGTGTTAAAGAAGGTATTACCTGGAGAGCAAAAGATCATATACATGCCTGCATAAAGTTGATAAGTAGAAAACACACTCGTATTTGCTAAAGATGTCTGCTACTATTAGGCGTAATATACACACATTGCATGTACTAGCTACCGCAAAACCAAAAACTGCACTTTCTATTTTATTAGGATCTGGTAACGATCTATAGGCGGCATTATCGGAAATTGCACTGAATACCATTAAGGGTATTATACCACTTAGTTCAGCACATCGGACAAAGATACAGCGTTACGGTCGTTTATTTAAAAATTTATACGATAAAAAAAAAAAAAAATCAACAAAATTAAAAATTTTGAAAATAAAAATATCATTTTTACCAGTGTTATTGTCTCCCGCGCTTAAGTTTTTAGAAAGCTTTTTTTAATGGCTAAACGAATGGTAGTTGTACCTGAAAATGTTTATCAAAAACTTGTAACAACTTCTTCTACCGATGCTACCGTCACTAATTTAGGAACAGAATATACTATACCGTCTATTCAAGAAACAAGATCATTACAAGAAATTGCTGATTTACTTCCAAAAACGTATAGAAACAAAGCCCGTGTCATGCTGCACTATTTAGAAGGGCACGTTAAGCTGGATCCGCAGGAGCGAGTGATTTATCAACCAAACAATGAAAGAGGATCACATTTACTAGATTTAGTTCGGTACTTTATAACCCCTGAGCAGATGAAACTTGCTCGACCTGTAGATGCACCTAAATTTTCTAAACTTTTAAAAGAACTCGGTGTGCCCAAAGCCGCGATTGCACGCGATTTTGTTATTAAAAAGGATCGAGCATCACCAAAACTGATAACTGCACAATCGGGTTCGTCTTGGCTAAGTTGAAACAGTATGACATCTACTACAGCTAGTAGCACTGGAAAAGCTATTGCTCTATCGACATCATTTACGCTATTAGCTGCTATTTGCATTACTTGTGTATTTTCACCCCATATTTCCAAATTGCGCCAAAAAAAATATACAAACAACACCCTCTGTTTTGAGAAACATGGTGATGTTAACCCCCATACCTGGAAATATTTACCTGGATACACTATACAGTGGGATAATGTCGACGATAAACGATTACGTTTTCGCGTTGGACTTATTTTAGCTAGCAACTTAACATCTTGGATCCAAAAAATAGACTAATTGTTTAAAGTTTTCAATGATATTATGAGTACAGTTAAAAAAAGTGGACCTTTGCATTTATTTTTGTCCGTAAATACAGAGCACAAGCTATTTTATGTGGAAAAGTGTATAAACGCACCGTTAATTGTCCAAAAAATATTTGAATTCAACATATCTTATGTTTTTGAAGAAAAATTTGTTAATGTATATCTAAATTTCGAGTAATAATATGCAATGCATTTTTGAATAATGTTCAACACGTGCGCTGTTACTGCATTCTGATTGGATGCTGAATCCTCACTGCTGGTTGGTTGTTTTACTACCTTATAAACTGGAACATTTGGCTGCCACGTCAGTCTGTCAATATGCATCGTTGTGAGCGGTTGGTTAAATCTGCTAACGGATACACTTTATTGTTCCACTCTGGCTGGTCCGTCTTCTCCAACTTCTACAGATGTCCATTTTACGTTGCTGGAAAGAAGTATGTTACAGTGGAGCAGTACTAAAAAGCTCAGAAAGCTTTGCACTTTAAAGCCACGGATTTATATTCAGAAATTATGAAATGTTGGTCGCCTAAACGCTGCAAGGAACTTGGCAGGCAGATTCCTAACTTTGACGTTGAAGAATGGCGGTTAATTGCTCCGGATATAATGCTTAGAGCCCTGCGAGAGAAGTTCAATCAAAATTTCGAAGCTCGACAGGCTTTGCTTAATACTGGAACAATGCGACTTGCTGAAGCATCTAAATATGACTCTTTTTTCGGCATTGGCCTTGCCATTGACGATAACGGAGCTGACGATCCCGAAAAATGGCCTGGCAAAAAGGTGCTCGGAGAAAAGCTAATGCGCATCCTCAATGAAATGCAGTAATTGTTTTTATCTATTGTATAGTTTTGTATACGTTGTACGACTTATGTTATCAATTATTGTAAATAATGTACATACTTTATTATTATAAGCTATGCATACAAAACAACAAAAAAAAAAAAAGAAAAAAAATAAAAAAAAATAAAAAATAAATAAAAAAATAAATAAAAAAGTATGCATAGTACGACAGCGGTAGCAGAGAACCTTCCCGTGGTGCTGTCGTTAAGGCTTTTATGCTGAACTAATCTTACTCTGCTGTCAAACCAGTTAAAACTAGTTTTAGCGGTCTTTTTTAATCTGATAGTAAAAAAATCAATTAAAAATTTGAATTTTTTCATTTGCAATGCAAGCCATGATAATAAATTATTTTCAAATTTGAATTTTTTTTCATTTGTAATGCAATCCATAGTAGTAAATCATTTTCAAATTTGAATTTTTTTTCTAGCTACCAGTCATGATAATTAGTCATTTTCAAATTTGAAATTTCCTCAGTTTTAATTGTTAGCTAGTAGAATTCAGTCTGGTTTTAATTAGTGTCAATTTCATTATGTGTCAACCTGTGTTTGTTACTATTACCTCGGTTGGTGTTCCACGTCTTGGCGAGGTCCCACTTGAGTTCACAATGATATGGAAACCTGTCGATGGTGTTGAACAGTGTCGGCATCACTTTATCCAGGCTCCAGTAGAGTTAAATCAATTGAACGAGTTCCAAAGGGCGACCATTAGCTTCACCACGGAAAGAAATGGTTTGACTTGGGACACTTCTCCGCATCTGCTGAGCAAGGCTGAAGCGCTGCAGGAAATCGTGAACATCCTGCAAGAGGTCCATCCTCGTTTTGTGATCACCAAAGGAACGGCACAAAGGGTGATGTTACAGAGGGCATTGGACGATCGACACTTCTATCTCAATGTCCTGGACGCGACCAATCTGGGAGTCTCTGCGTTCCCCCAGCTTCCTGACGTCTTTCCGTTCATCTGCTGCGGTGATCACGCAATCCATCCAAACTATGTAGCCCGCTACTGCTCAATGCACCGAGCTTATCAACTGCGAGCCGCATATTACAAAAACCTGAGCAATGTTTGATGGATGTTCAAGAGTGTAGCATTAAATTTTTGAGTGACATTATGCTTTATTTACGTGTTTATGATGTATTTGTTTTTGGTATGTTATTATGCATAGTCATTGTGTAAATAAAATAAAATTAAAAATAAAAGCACATTTTATTTTCATTCAATCCGTAATAAAAATAATTTAGCAGATATAGTATAATAAATAAAAATACAGTAAATTAAAGTTTTTATTATAAGCTAAAAATATACTGAAGATTTAGCATACATAACATAATAACAAAGAAAAATAAAAAAAATAAGTTTTATTATTCGCTAATGAAAACAAACTGGTCTAACAAATTAGTGCATGAAAATGCAAACAAAATGCAATCTAGTGCATTAAATAAAAATCGCCAATTTCTGAGACTGCCTAGTGATTGAATAAAAATAGAATGTGTTTAAAAAAAATAAAAAAAAAGATAAAATAAAAAAAAAAGTAAAAAACCATTAATGAGCCAATGTCGCGTCCACAGCCGCGAATGCGAGAATACAGATGGGTGGTTTTTTTAATATTTCACGACCATTAGCATACATAATTGTGTTGTGATTTCAGAAATTATGGATGATTTGTCAGATCGTTTCGCTGCTGTGCTGAAGTTATCTGAAGCTAGAACCAGCATCGCTGAAACAATATATGTTGCTATAAACCACGTTCACGTCTCCACTTACGGTATTGTACCACTAGAACTAAGCGTGCTGTGGCAGCCTGATCAGGACTACGACCAAATTAAACATGTTTCAATTGCTGCCCCATTTGATTTGCATATTCTCAACCAAGACGAACAAACAATTGTCCAACAAGAACTGGATCGGAAAGGACTACGTTGGGATTATACAATACGACTGGACTGTCTTGCTTACACTATAAGAAATCTATCCAAAATTGTTTCCGAAGTTAAGCCAAACTACATTGTCACCGAAAACTCGAAAGAAAAGAGATAGATTCAAGAAGCTATCGGTTCTCTTTACTGTGTGCAGCAGCAACAGACTTGAACGTATATATCTTGGACGATAATTATCCTTTGTTTGCTTGTGCACATCATGCTAATTTTGATTACAAAGTAGCTCGTAATTGCTCAAGACATATGGTTTATGAACTTCGCCGACAATTCATAAGTTGTCAACAGTGCTGATAGACTATTTGTATTGACTTTCTTACTGTCAATAAATTTTGTGTACATTTACATTGTGTCAGTCTATTTCACAATTAAATAGGTACGTTTAGAGTCGATTCATACTTACAACCGAATGCCCGTTTTGTCAGCAAAATTACGAACTGATCACACCACAATTTGATCAAATGATCAATCAGTCTTACTACAAGGGACGTAACCTACTGTTACTGTTCAGAGTACATTTTGAGTAAGTCTTACTGGACAGTAATTTAGTATAATAATGACTAGTCAATTCTCTGTGAAAGGCCAACACGCGAGAGCAATCCCTCCTCCTCCCCCAATTAAGAAATTAAATATGCGAGAGCAATCCCTCCTCCTCCCCCAATTTGCAATGAAAAATGCGAGAGCAAACCCTCCTCCTCCCCCAATTCAGAAATTAAATATGCGAGAGCAAGCCCCCTCCTCCTCCCCCAATTTGCAATGAAAAATGCGAGAGCAAACCCTCCCCCCTCCTCCCCCCAATTTGCAATTAATATTGCGAGAGCAATCCCTCCTCCTCCCCCAATTCAGAAATTAAATATGCGAGAGCAAGCCCTCCTCCTCCCCCAATTTGCAATGAAAAATGCGAGAGCAAACCCTCCTCCTCCCCTAAAAGCGTAAAAATGCGAGAGCAAACCCTCCTCCTCCCCCAATTTGCAATGAAAAATGCGAGAGCAAACCCTCCTCCTCCCCCATTTTGGGAAGGTGAGGAAGGTGGGGAGAGCAGGAGGAGGTCCCTCCGTTCCTGGCTCCCAAAGGAGACCGTTCTGTCCCCTCTATACTACTAAAGGAAGAAGTCAAAAGAAGAAAAAGAAGGAAGAAAAAGGAAAAAAAAAAAGAAAAAAGAAAAAAAAAAAAAAAAAGAAAAAAAAAAAAAAAAGCAGAAAAAAAAAGGAGGAAAAAGCAAGAAGATAAAGAACAAGAAGGAAGAAGACAAAAACAAGAAACAGGAGTAAGAAAAAAAACAGCAACAAAAGAAAAAAACAGAAGAAAAAAAAAAAAAAAAAAAAAAAAAAAAGAAGCAGAAATAAGAAGACAAAACAGTACAAGGTAGAAGAAGAAAAAAGAAGACAAAAACAGTACAAGATAAAAAAAGGTAAAGACATGCCCCTTTCGGTTGGTTCAGACGGGAACCCGCTCAGGCAACTTTATATTCTGCCAATTGCGCTAACCTCAGGAATTGCGTAGAATATAGGAGAAGGAAGAAGCCAAAAACAGTAGAAGATAGAAGGAAAAAACAGAAGACAAAAACAGTAGAAGATAGAAGGAGAAGAAAGAAGACAAAAGCAGTAGAAGAAAGGAGGAGAAGGAAGAAAACAAAAACAGTAGTAGAAGAAGAAAAAATAAGACAAAAACAGTAGAAGATAGAAGGAGAAGAAAGAAGCCAAAAGCAGTAGAAGATAGGAGAAAAAAGAAAACGAAAACAGTAGATTGATGGAGAAAGAAAAAGACAAAAGAAGTAGACGATAGAAAGAGAAGGACAAAGACAAAAGCAGTAGAAGAAAGCAGGAGAAGGAAGAAAACAAAAACAGTAGAAGATAGAAGGAGAAAAAAGAAGACAAAAACAGTAGAAGATAGAAGAAGAAAGAAGACAAAAACAGTACAAGATAGGAAAAGGAACAAAACGAAAACAGTAGATTGATGGAGAAGGAAAAAGACAAAATAATTAGAAGACTGAAGGAGAAGGAACAAGACAAAACAGTGGAAGATAGAAGATGGAAGAAGACAAAAACAGTAAAACATAAGAGAAGGAAGAAGACAAAACAGTGGAAGATAGAAGGATAGGGTGGAGACAAAAGCAGTAGAGCCTTTACACATTGCCTTACAAGCGCAAAGAACTTATAATAATTGGCATAATATAAGTACAGGAAGTCGAAAATGAATAAGAAACAAAGAACACACTGAAAAACGACGAACTTTGTTTAAGACATCGGCGTCTTATATCTTTGACCACAGCCTATAACCGGACATTGCTCGACACTGCCATTTCGCTTGTAAAGCACTAATATGTAAAAGCTTCACCACAAATTCTGGGTACTCTGGGTATTCTGGGTATTCATAGGATTTTAAAACGTGAAGTTTCAAACAAATAGGATAAAGATCCATACTTAATTGTGTAAACATGCACGGAAAACAAGGAATGAAAAGTTTTCATGTAAAAATATGATGAAAATCAAGAAACTTTGTCGTTATGAAGAAGTGAATATACCCATAGCGAAATTTGGTCTATATGAAAAATTGACAAAATCTTGATATCGACAGCCTCAGCGGTAGTCTGTCGCTAGGTTCTTTGTACAACTGTGCAACCTGTTCAACCACCATTCTGGTTCCAACGAATCGTATGTACTAGTATACATACGTCCAATAACTCTGAAATTTGATTCCGTGTAGTATTTTTGTATTTGATTTTCAATTACAGTAAATTATATATACTATGTACACACTAAAACTTAACTTGCACATTAAACCTTGATTTGTGATGTCCTTGGGTAGCCAACCCCATACACACAACCAAGCTCTATCCATATGCCAGGTTAAGAGGGTAAGATTACCCTAACCAACAGTGGCGGATAGTAACAAAAAAAAGCAGTGTTATTCCCCAGCTGTTGCTTTGATAAGTTAGCGCGAGCTCTTGGGCCTCGCTTGCTGTGGAATGAATAAATGAATAGCATGACTTTGTATATCTCACGTTCATAGTTTTAGTGTGACAGCGGCGGTCAACTTACATGAAGATCCAAGATCATTTTGTGTTTCAACTGACGTTTCAACTGTAAAAAATTTATGTTAAGAGTCAGACGCTGAAACTAAACGCTAAAAAAGCTGAAACATGTATCAGTTTTGTTGTAGGTGGGCATGGGGTGTACCCCACCTATGAAATCAATAAACTTAAGTGTCAGCTTAGGCGTTTACAAAAGGCTTCAACTGCACTAATCTTCACATTGTTGCAGCACACTTGAGTCAAATTAATTTAAGCCTAAGCTAAGTATCGTTAGTTTTAGTTCCCGCTCACAGCACTTTAATACATTTATATTAAACTGAAGGCAATGCTCGCTAGTTGCCGTGAAGACCAGTTGCTCTACGGGGGTTTGTTATGTATGTATAACTTCATTTGACTGGTTCGAGGCTGAAGCTCCACCCAGCGGCCCGGATGGCCTGGGGCCGGCCCGCTGCCATGCGGCCCCGGGCCGGTGGCGGGCCGCGGGCCGCAGTGCAGCCGGGCCGGGCCGTCTGATTAAGCGTTGGCCCCGGCCCGGTCGGCCCGCGGCCCGCCACCGGCCCGGGCCGATCTCTATTAAATACGCGACATAGACTTCTTTGATATTACCGACGCCACAGTCTTACGCTGGTTTTACGGTACTAGACTCTAAGTGAGGATTATGGTACTAGTCTCTTAAGGGGGAGAGGGCTACCCAAGTGAAGTCAAAATTCAAAATGCAAGAACAAATCACATTAAACCATACATTTATAGAGTTTTCACTGGGACTATAATGTTGTAAATTGTTGCAAGTTGGAGAACCTAAAATTAAATCCTATACAGAAGCCCTCCCTTAATGTCGGAACATTTTTATTGCCCATGTTTGACTGGGGCCACAAGCTACAGTAACCTTTTCAATAATCCACCTACCGTAATTTGACTGGCGTTTGATGTTATGTATTGGCCTAATTTTATGTTGTCTATTTAATCCCTGATTTTGACAAGTCTATGTTACGTGGCGTAGACGTTGCGTATGTAAACCATTTCATCACTTATGTTTTACAAATTTGACGATGTGCAAATTTTAATTAAGCAATACCATAAGTATATATATACACAGCGTGCGAGTCACAAATTCACAATAAATAGGTCAATCGGACGGATAAATTTAAAATTATAAATTGTGAGGGGCGGAAAGTGTAAATGTACATAGAGAAACTAAGCTTTAGAAATATAAAAAGAACTAGTTCTGCGGGATGAAATTACAACTTCTTTCAAAAGCCCACGTAATTCTAAAACAAAAAATTATTCGTCTGTTGCTTTCCAAGGTTTCGGCACAAATATATTATGAGTGAAAAAAAGGATAACTACCATAATACGAATATATATATATGTGTATATATATATATATATATATATATATATATATATATATATATATATATATATATATATATATATATATATATATATACATATATATATATAAAAAGAACCACACCAGCACCGTTACAGACCGTTCTGACTACGTTCAAAACGCGTACTACAGCTAAAAAAGTTGAGCCTAAAGTCTACATAATTTCTATTTTTAATTGTATAAAGTCTGCAACCAGAAAGTTGAGTCCGCTATACGTAAAATGATAATTTTTATAACTGACCGCTAATAAGCCAAGGCAGGAATCAGACTATCAGAGATCATCGTGCACATAAAAAATTACATTGCAACAGCCATGAGCCAACCACATTAACGGAAAACGCCTGCCAGCCACAAACAACGCCCATTTTCCATGATGCAACATTATCTGCCACGAATGAACGTTTCGTAACATGTAAAGGATACCAGGGTTTTTTTTGAAAATCGTCACTGCGTAAATACTGCGTATTTTTATTTTTGACTGCGTATTTTTAGAAATGACTGCATATTTTTCCAAAAATAGTATATAATTGGTTAAAAACATTGCCAACACCGTTAGACGGCGTGTCAAGCAATCCTAATACAATAAACATTACATTAAGCTGGAATTGACGTCAAAAAGCGGGTTTTGGTCACATCTATTAATTTGAAAGCTTTGGTATGCTGAACTATGCCCAATGCGCCATTTTTGCGTAGTTTCAGGTTAAGAAAATGACTTTTCGATTCTTTGAAATGTTTTAAAAAAAGCACTGGAAAGTGATTAAAAAACTACCCATCTTAGAACATTCTTCTAAATGTTATTTTTTGGCCATAGTCAAAAGTAAACCTAGATTTGAAAGCAACATAAACCACACAACCGGCTTGTCCGCGAGGATCTAGAAGCTAGCAAAACTAAAAGTGATAAAAAAGAGATTTTAGACATGACATTATGACGGACAGTCAATGTCCGTTTCTCTGCGATAAACAGCAAAATATACACTAATAACCATACATGTAACGGGGACGAAATTATGGGGGGGCTCTTCGGCTAAATTTGGGGAACCTGCCCCCCGATTGACTAAAAATGCCCTACATTTGCAAAATTTTGTAAAATTTTTCCAAAAAAAGTGAAATTTTTACTAAATTTAACCCAAGTTTTTGGGACCCTCCCACCCTTCTGGAAAGGATCCCCCCCTCATACGTGTAGGCTAACAGTGTATTAAGCAAATAGATGGTGCGCAATGTGGCCATCTACACTTGCTTACGCTTACAAGAAAGACAATAGCAAGAAATACAAAAGCATAAGGTTGCAGGGGCCTGGGGGCGGCAGCCCCCAGTACAAAAATTGAAGAAATTTTTGATTTTTAGGCCAAATTAGGTCAATTGGAGACGTATCGGAAAATTTTTTCGGCTAAGCTTGATTTACTGCCGCTTGGTGGGCACATGAAGGCTGCGTAAATTCTGCGTATTTTTATTTTTGACTGCGTAAATTCAAGGTTCACTGCGTAAATACGCAGTATTTTACGCAAAAAAAACCATGAAGGATACGGTAAATGAATCTCCCGAATAGAACTTTAGGGGAGCGTCTCCCCTCTGATCGACCAAAAATACTGTATTTCAAAGTGTAATTTTTACCTACTTTTGCTTAGCTGACCCTCCAGACGCAGTCAGGCATTTTGGGGGGGGGGTTTCCCGCCATCCTCCTTTCTTTGCTGCGGATATTAGTCATTCTTTACGGGTTTTTCACCGAGTGATGTGCTCATTCCATTACATTGCCCAGGAGTGTCAGGGTTGCC
Source organism: Trissonchulus sp. WLG1_4 (assembly GCA_030248245.1). Lineage (NCBI taxonomy): Eukaryota > Metazoa > Nematoda > Enoplea > Enoplida > Ironidae > Trissonchulus > Trissonchulus sp. WLG1_4. The sequence continues at coordinate 11,055 of JASANF010018279.1, forward strand.
ACTTCAAAAGTTCGTGGCGGTGCAGTGATGCAATATGAATCAGTTGTACCATGTGAAATGCGCTGTCAACTAACACACAAAAATGGATTGTACTGTCAGTTATGTCAAAATGATACAAAAAGTACATACCCTACGCCAGTTCAAGAGTACGTAATTCACTTTCAGTAAAAAAGTAAGGAGTGAGCAAGGTTTGTGTCTCTCTATAGATGCCCCTGAAAATATGAAAATTGCCAACATAAATTAGGGCCTGGTTAGTTATATATATATATACTCCTCCAACTTTGGTTAACCAAAAAATGTCGATACACTCAATGACTCAACTTCCATACCAAATTTGTTCTAACTAGTGCAAATGTATATACAATATATACTTGAGGGTAACTATATTTTTGCAGTGCACTAATGCCAGAACAGAGTACGTGCTCTTGCTGAGATCGAAATCGAACATACACATACGCAAAAGTAAAGTCTGACCAACAATTATATTGTCGAACACTACGATAAAAGAAAGCTTCATTATGAAAAGAACAAATTTCAGCCACCAGGGCCCCGTTGCACAAAACACTGATAACTGATAAATTATCAGTTATCAGTAAATTATCAGTTTTACTGATAACTGATACTTATCACTTATCAGTTATCAATTATCAGTTATCAGTGTTGCACAAAATTTACTGATAATTATCAGTTATCAGTAAAATTTCCTGCATTTATCAGTGTTCGTTGCACAGAACGTTAGTGTTCTTGTGCAACGCTAATACTGATAACTGATAACTGATAAATGTCGTGCAACGCTATACTGATAACTGATAACTGATAGCTGATAACTGATAAATTTTTGTGCAACGGGCCCCAGAGCACAGCGACTAGCTGCAAAATCACGCCACTTGTTTTATATCAGTGTTCAACATTTTTTGGACAGACATTATAACAAATAGCATTAGGCTAATAATGTGGTAATATAAATACAGATTAAAGGAATCTGAGCATGCTGTTATGAAAAACGTTTTATTTCATCTTAAATTTAGTTGAAGAGAGTGCATTTTACGACTAAATCCAAGTTTGGAGCGATTTTCGTCTCTGATTCTCCGAAAGTCAATTTCAGCAGTAATTTAAATGTACATATTAATACGTACCGTTCAGAGTACGTACAAACTGTTAACTTCCGCGAATACTTTCAAAACAATTTTCAAATATAATACCACGTCGCAAGTAGCAAAACAGCTACTACAGCCATAGCTACTTCAAAAAGTTAAGAGCTACCTCTACAAACCTGACAATAGCTCTCAAAACAAGTATTTAGTTTACAGTAAAACTCACAAGCACGCCAAGATTGAAATTGGCAATAGGCAGCTTGTGTGACTGACCTGCAAATGTACACAGAGGGAAAATATGTTGCATTTGAAAACGCTTCACTTTACTGTTTGTAATTCGTTCGTACACATTCAATAAGCTCTGTTTTTTTTCAACTATATGAAACGTATGCAGCAAAACAAATGATGTGCGCTAATGCTAAATTCACACATGTATATACACGGCCTCACAGTCTGAGTAGGCTTGTCTCGCATTTTTTAGGGGATCTGAGTAGTCTCGCAAATCTTAGGGGAGTTTGCCCCGACGTTTGGGGGACTTGATCTCACAAAAAACGCAAAAATTATCTGCGAGATTTAAAGTAAACCATACAGACATACGCACACGTCATGAACACGTCATGCAACATTCACAAAGCTCATCAGATTCAGGACATATCAAAAACAAGTATTCCAACAAAACAAAAAATAATCATGTATTATAGTTACAATAAAAAATGTAAAAACATGCATCATTGCAATATGAATAATTGCGCAGTACAACAATCAAATAACTTACCCAAAAGTTTAAATAAAAAGTGCAAAGGACCTTTGGCTTGAGGTGCCTGACAGGAAACCGAATCTCTTCATTAAAATTAAAATGAGACTGTATTCAACTATGATTCAAACAATCAGTATGTATTTGTTTTAATACCTTCCAACAAAAAATGAACAACGTACACAACGAAATCACAATCACATTCAAATACAGTCTCATTCTGTACAGTCTAAAATAACCCAAAATAATAAACATAGTCATCAGCAGTCAGATTCTTTAGTTTGCTAAGCACTGGAAACGGGGGGTCTGGGATCCTTGGCCAGAATGCCGTAGTCGACCAGGTAGTCCTCCAGCTCCCCCAGGCCAAACTCGTCGCCCAGATCATCGGAGACCCGGACGAAGTTGCCCACCAGCTCGGCGTGGCGATAGGCCTGCAGCGTGGGAAGACCTGAGCTGCGAAAGTGATTGGACGTGGGCAGCAGGCTGGAGCGAATGCAGCACACGCGCACCCAGGGATACTTCACGCTCAGGCTTTGCAGCACCTCGTTCATGCACTGGCACGCAGCGATACTCTGAAACACAGCACAAGGGGTCTTTCATACTCATTCATTGATTCAAACAATCGTAGCTGTAGTTTCAAGCCAGGTGAATCGTCCTAATTCATTCGTCCATTCACTGACTCATTCATTCATTCCTTCATTCGTTGTTCAGCTCGTTTTATACTCTGTTTGAACCACGTCGCCGTCGTTAACACTACCAATTAAACTCTTTTGACCAACGAAAAGTGTTGGTTTTTGCAGGAAACAAGTTTGGATCAACCAAAGTCGTGTGCAAAGAATCTGCCAAAGTTCGGTTCATCGCAGCAGCTGACCGCAATTCGTTGTACCCAAGTCCCCCTATGTCTTTATTAACTTAGGATAAGTATGAACCGGCCGGACTTACTAAACACACCATTAACCATGCCCATCCATGTGCTCAAGGGCGTACCCTGGGGGGTAGGTTGGATTTCCCCCCCCCCGAAATTTTTTCCCACTGATTTTTTGCACAAGGGTCCTTTTGGTTTTTGTGGTCCGGCCAGAAAATTTTTTTGATACGTCTCCAATTGACCAAATTTGGCCTAAAAATCAAAAATTCTCCCCATTTTTTTCGACCCCTGCAACTCTGTTGCTTACTTTTCCTTGTTTCATCAAAGCCTACGCATGTATATACAAGTACATTGTGCAGTGTGCTTCATTTGCATGTCTACACGAGTATATTATGCTATATTTACTTGTGTAATATATACACTGTCTGATGTGACGTTTCAGTCTGTCGTTTTTAAATTTTGTCGGTAAAAATTTCTGATACGTCTTTAGTTGACCAAATTTGGTCTACAAATTGAAAAAATCGCCAATCTTGCGTTTTTAAGGCGTTTTTTGACTGTTAAAAAGTGCATTTTAACCCATGACAAAAAATTGAAAAGTCATCCCTCCAAGAATTTTTTTCCGGATACGCCACTGCACGTGCTAACTTTTATGCAGTAAGTAGACCTGTCCCAGAGCAAGATAAAATTATAAACTAAGATCAAAGAAAGCTGATAAACTGTGATAGTAAAAAATGGAATAAGCTGAGAGACAAAAAATGACAAGTCTGACGAGAGCGACTACAAACAATTTGAGTCTTACTATTTTAACAAAAATTTGTTCAGCGCTTACTGGCTCATAAATATGAATGACTGTAGCGTACTCCTTGGATTTCTTCTCTACAGCTTCCAAATAGCTCTCAGCGTCCGCCAGCTCTTCTACCTGAAACAAAAAATGAAACAATAGGTTTCCGTTGTCATTTACATATTCACATGTTTACGTTTATTTAAAATCAAATGCTCATGTTCCCAGTGTAAAAAATAGTAATAGTAGTCTTCACAAACTAAGACGGATTAGAAATTCACGAATGGTTAGTGGCTCCTAGTCCTAAGCAGTAAGCATAGTCAAAAACTGTACACTCGGTTAAATTCCCAAGTCGCAACCCGCACCTGTATGACTTTTGGCGTTTCTACTTCCACAATGGGTTCCAACGGAATATTATTATTAGGCACTGCCGTTTTGCTAACATTAGCGTTAATATCTACGGTTAGACTTTTATCTTTGTCCTCCTCTTCCGAAGGAGAGTCCTTCAGCACTAAACTGAGTCGATTCAGGTTCAGAACAGCCGGAGAAGGTTCTTCCTGACTATCGTTAGCACGATAACGACTTCGCAACGCATTGCGTTTGGTCGCTTTGGTGTGAATCACTCGTTCAACCGTGCTGCGTCTCATTGCTGCTGTGGGATGGTTTCGGAAAAATTCGTCAAAATAGCAATTTTCATGCACTGCATGCGGCATTATTCATTTTCGGTAAATCGATACGTCTTTCGTTATAATTATTTAGCGAGTTGAACGACTATATTTCCATTCATAGAATGAAAACTAAAACGGCTAAAACATTGGCTACGAAAAATAATATACAAGAGTCACTGCCACTAAACATCAATATTAAATAAATGTACAATAAAAATAGTCAATTAACACTGGCTTGCACCAAAATAGAATAGCTCGAGAATAGAATAAATGATCCCACCTAACCCTAAAAAAGTTTCATTAGATTTGTTTTATCTGTTTCCTCGATACTGGAACTAAACACCATAGATTGAATATAATGTTTGATTGTTGTATGATGGTGAACAGCACTCGAGAATAGCGCGAGAATAAGAATAGCTCGAGAATAAGGTTGGTGCAATCAGTCACACAACACGACTACGACCTATCCACTGAAAAAAGTAATATGCCGAAATCTCGATTTGATAAAGATAACGTGAAGCTGCATTATACGGCAAACTGTGTTTGGATGGAACTTTCGACTTTTTATTACAATTACATTATGTACGCTTGACTTATTATCACATTAGTGACTACAGACAGAGGCTTTTTCTACGAAACTACAATACGTTGACAATCAAAACTACAACGTATTCGAAACCTGGAGAATACAACTTCAGCACACTGTCTGATTTTAAAGGCCTATTCACACGAGGGCGCATGAGCGGGTGCATTCTATTTTCACACTGCCTGCTGCATTATTACACACAATGCAGTATGTGAGTGTGCGTGTGCGCCCGCTCGTGCACCCGCTCATGTGCCATGGCGTACGCCAGGGCGTACGCCATGGAGCGCCCTCGTGTGCATAGGCCTTAAGATTATAAAATTTTTGGGTACCTTCATCAAAATTCAAAAGTTGCCGTATATATACTACATTGCACTTATTGTATATTATGCACTAAAACGCAAACGAGCATAAACCAATACCCGACATTTTGTACATTACATTACAACAGAAAACTAGCAGCCAAACATTTTTAGCAGAAATAAAGCTGAAAGAGCTGTTATTAGGTCACAAAAACTGAACTAGTTGCAATTTGTACAATGAATAAACTTAACAACGTCGACTTGATAATAACAGTTCATTTCCAAATTACAATACGCAATTTCATTAGTTATTATTATAAAAAAAGTCCCACTATTAGTTGGAAAAAAGGTCCCACTATATAAAAAAGGGCTGAAGTTAGTGCAAAAAGAGAGGCAAGCATTTTAAAGCGGAAAAAGGCAGCCTTAATATTATAGCTTACTTAAAGATGAAGGACAAATATCTTGCGAATAGAAACTCTTTGTAGTAAAGTTGGTGGACTTAGTAAAATAAAATAGTAAAGTAAAATAAATAAAAAAGTAAAATAAAACAAAATAAAATTTAATAGTAAAATTATGATCATAGATGCACATAGGGGGGGGGGTAGGGGAGGTACACCCCGCCCCCCTTCCTGAGGGGTATCGGCACCCCCCCCCCCTCAGACAAACATCCCAATCCCCTCCGATGGCCAAAAAAGTGCCCCCAAAATGCGTAAAAAATTGAAAAACTGGAAAAATGTTTCGCCTGCGGCCAAAAAAGTACCCCAAAAATGAGTTCAAAATCGAAAAATTGTGAAAAATTTTTGGCTGTCGCCGAAAAATGGCCAAAAGTAGGGACCACCCCTCTTTCCGCCAAGGGTCGGGCACCCCCCTCGGCGATTCCCCCCGTGCATCTCTGATTATGACATAAGTTATATAGTTTCAATGTGCGCTTCTAACAAAATATTGCTCGGTTGTGCTCCATTCCGTGTCTACAGCGGTTAACTCTGTTCACCGAGTGCTTCTGCATTATCTGCCATTTCTTTATCTCTGAATTTGTATCATAATCATACTCCACTTAAATTTTCTTACATATCTTTGTTATGTTCTTAATAACTAAAGTCTGACCAGAAATTGCAGGACCCTGAGACAAAAAAGGTGGCGTGATTTCGTGACTACTCCTTGTACTCTTGGTGACTAAAATTTGTCCTTTTCGCGATAAATACATGTTTCTTTTCGTCTCAGGGTCCAGCATTTCTTGGTCAAACTTTAATTAGCCTCATCGTTCAGCAATTGTTGGTCAGACATTACTTCCCCTTTTTGAGTTGATCGATTAATCAAAATTAATTTTTTCTGACTGCCATATTTCACATACAAATTGAGGAATTCATAATATTTCAATTTATAACTGTATTAACATACCTACATATATACATAATATATACGTATATACTGGCTGTTGTTACCTAAAAAACAAGATGTAAGACACTTAAAACACATTTACTATTAAAGGGAGAACAGAACAATATGTAATCTAGCTAATAATTTATGGGGAAAACCCTGGAACAGGTACATGTATACATCATGTATTAGGTATGTGCCATACATTTTCTAGCTCACAATGTATATAGACTACGGTAAAGAGAAAAACTGTGCAAATATATGCGGATGCGCGAAAAATAAATAATGAAAGCTAACTAACATTTTTGTCGTGTTCAAAGCTGATCAAATTACAAACTCTTCTTGCACAAACTCAGCTTTATACTCAAAGCTATATTAGGTGTTACAATAATCTTGGGCTGTCTATGCATTACAATAAAAAAGAAATCCTCAATAATTTCCTTTGAAGTGTAATATGGCTATTGGCCATTGCAGTAGAATAAAACGCATATATTATGTTACCGGCACGCATGCACGAGTCTGCAGAATGGAGAGAACAGCCCAAGGCCCAACACACCTGACCTCTCCCACCAAAAAAGTTGTGGGTCCGGCCGAGGAACCCAAAAAATGTAGAAAAAAGTGGATAGAAAACTAAAGATGGCAGTTTTTTAAAAAATTTAGCAACATTTAGGGTATTTTCGGTCGATCAGGAGGGAAAGAGTCTTTCGTCCCTTCAAGTTGGCCGAAACATTTGGCCGGATAGCCCCCCATAATTTTGACCTCGTGACGTGTATGCCAAGCAGCCCAACTGCGTATGTATGTATGTACTACATTATGCCATATCGCAGGGGATTCATACTCATTGAGAAGCAATGAGACATCAGAAAAATGAAAATGAAGAATCCGCTGTTAGTAATAAAAATATGAATTAAAAAGGCCGCAACGCGCTTCGTTTGTGTCCTACATTCGTTTCCCCATATGCCCTAATAAATCATACATCGACTCTTGATAAGGTGGTAGTCTTTTGTTAATGTTTGAGTTATATACGTACGTGGGTACTGGGTAGATAGCAGATTCTGGGGGAGTGTGAGCCAGGGTGCGGAGCAACTATTCCGGCCGTTTTTACTTCGTGAGCCACATTTTTTGCTTCGTGAGCTACCTTCAAAACAGAGTTCTTTTTTGTCCCAAATTATGTTCTTTAGAACACCATTTTCTAAAAAAGAACAGCAAAAAATAAAAAAGAACAAGCGTAGAACAGCCAGCTGCAGCCGTGTAAAACCCCAGAATCGCGTCTACAGTGTACCAAAATTGTGTCTAATTTCAAAAAAATTTTTGGGGACAGCTATTATGTTCTAATGGTCTCTCTCTAGGGATCTTAAAAGAGCGACTGAACTGAACAGTGTATTCTTTTCTTCAGTTTGCAGTCCTGCGAATGTGTATAAGACTAGACTATGGTACTTCATGGTGGTCAAGGAGGAGGGGACACGTGGTTTGACGTTTAGGGGACTTTATTGAAGGTACAAAAATACAAAATTTTCAGTGTGAAATTTTTAGCATAAATTTTCATTTTCCTCAATTTTTAAAGTACCGAGGTGCTCCTTCCTTTCCAAAATCCTGGCTAGTCCCTGATCTTAAGGTGGTAGTTGCGTTTTCGAGGTTTCTGTGATTTCTATGTAAACTTTGCGCCACCAGTACTCAAGTTATAAGTGACACCTGAGCATGAATTTTTGGGACAGTACTGTAAAGGTCAAAATCCCCAGGCATGTCTCTCACTTTTTCGAAATTTCACCTGTGGACCTTTTTAGAGGGTTTTAATTACAAGAAAATGTCTTAAATTTTCGGTGCGTTTGCTTTTCAGCTATTTTCTCAGTAAATTGACTAGTTATTAAAAAAGTGGGGGACATGCCTGGGGATTTTAAATATGTCAAAAACCTTACCAACTTTCAGCCCCAACCGGTAATCGTATGATTCATAGCTGTGGCGCAAACTTTTTGTAAAAAATTCTAATATTTTGAAAAGGACCTTTCTTTCGCCGGTTGTACTGGAAACAAAATAAAAGCTCAAGTTCCAGTGCATGGCATACATTTAGGTATGATATTGTTCTACTTAATGCAAAAGACCGCTTGTGGTTTGCATTTGTAAACGCTGAGCTATAGCTTACCAAAAAAACACCTAAAAACGCAATTACCCCCTTAACACACCTTAACAATTCTAACGTATATAGATCGTCAGAAGCTAATTTGTGGAAACTACAGACTCCGTTGAAAACTAGCTTTAGCAAGAGGTGGTTTATATATATTATAGAAATTTTGGATTGCCTATCAGCCAAAATTATGGAGACCCCCCGAAAATTTTTATATAATGTAAATTTTGTAAATACAATATTTCAAAAAACGCCATTTACACCCAATTTTGCCACAATTCTTGGGACCCTCTCCAACTGCCTTCTCGATTCTGCCATCCATTCCCCAACCTACCCTCGTACATGGATAGGGCGTACCGGGGGGGGCGGGTGGTGGTGAAGGGAATTCCTCCAACCTGAAATTTTTTCCCAGTCTATTTTTACATAAGGGTCCCCCCTGTGGTTTTTCTTGCCCCCGAAAAAAATTCCCGATACGTCTCCAATTGACCAAATTTGGCGTAAAAATCCAAAACTCTAAATTTTTTTCTGGGGGCTGCCGCCCCCAGACTCCTGCGACTCCGGGGCTTACTATTCCTTATTATAATCTATTGGCAAAGTATGGTTTTTTTACGTAAAATACTGCGTATTTACGCAGTGGACCGTAAATTTACGCAGTCAAAAATAAAAATAATTTACGCAGCCTTCATGTGCCCACCGAGCGGCACTAAATAAAACTTAGCCGGAAAGTTTTCCAATGCGTCTCCAATTGACTGAATTTACCTTAAAAACAAAAAATTCTCAAATTTTCGTACTGGGGGCTGAGCCCCCAACCCCTGTAACTTTATTGCTGTGTGTTCCTTACTAAATTGTCTTTCATGAAAGCGTAAGCAAGTGTGTATATATAAGTGCGTGCACCATCTATTAGCTTACTACGCTTTTATTTGTGTATGGATTTGGCTGTTTATCGTGTGGAAACGGGGATCATTTTAAAAAAATCTGAAAGTTATTCCCCCAGCCTGTTAACCAAATTTGGCTTAAAAATTGAATAATCTCCAATTTTTTTCTGGGGGCTGCCGCCCCCAGACCCCTGCGACTCTGCGGCTTAGTGGATTTACGCTTGCAATGCGTATTTAGGTGTTGCAATTGATATATACACGGTGCATTTTGACCAATTGCAAAAAATCGAAAAGTCATCCCCCCGAAATTTTTTTCTGGGAACGCAATATTGTAGAAGGATGTATGAATGGAAATTTTGGTTAAAAACATGAGTACAACGCCGTTTAAAACTTTCAGTAAAAAAGAACAAGTCATCGTAAAAAAGAACACTCAAAAATAAAAAAGAACAAGTTTTGAGCAGTGGTCGATTTGAAAAAAAAACCCTGCTTCAAAACATTCTGGAGGGGGGGTGAAGCACCTATCAAGGGGCGGAGGTGAACTTGCCCTCTGGAGGGCTGAAAACGCCTTCACGCTTATGTATGATAATATACTATTTGTCCGAAAATTAAAACATGCAAAAGTATATACATAGCTGAAAAACGGTTGCAATAACTGACGAAGAAGTAACATTTATAGCATAACATAAAAATGTATAAAATAAATTATAAATATATACAACGTATAAAAACAGCCCGGCTTCAGAAGTATTATCTGCTGGTACCGGCTGTCCATTTAGCAGAATTTGCCCGGAAACTATATATACGCAGTTCTTAAAAAACTGTATACCGCCACAGTCCTAATCAGTACGTCAAGACACATTACAGTCACGTTGCTGAAGAATGGAGACTCCCAAGCGGGCCCATCCCTCAAGCCAAGGTTCAGTCATGGTTTTTCAACGGTTTGTAGAACCACCACGACATGGAATAACCAACACGATCCGTCATCTTCCCAAATAAAGGTGGTCCGGGGCCAGCGCCAGACTGCATAACCGTGTTCACTATTCATGCAAGAAAAGCTGAGAACAGCATCTTGCGACACTCCAGGCCATACGCAAATTACTAGATGGGACGCATACCGTCCGAGAGAAGGCGTTAGATATTTACCCAGGCGAACCGTCGACACACAACGGCGACGAGCATTAGTGTTATTTTGGCATAAAAATGCATCCGCCGCATCCAAGTATCTTGCTATCTCCTGTTATGCATTACCCATGTATCACAGACAAGCATCCATGGGCGCGGGGGGGTTTTCACCCCGCCCCCCAGATTGTTCTGAGGGAACTCACGACGGCAAAACCAGTGGCTCACGAAGGTAAAATGGTGGCTCACGGAAAACCTGTGGCTCACGGAAAACCAGTGGCTCACGAAGGTAAAATGGTGGCTCACGGAGAGAAAAGCACTGGAAAAGTTGCTCCGCACCCCCCCCCCCAAAATCGTCAGCTGCCCACGTATGCAGACAAGTCATGGTTCTTTGCTTCTTTCAGACAGATTAAATGTTGCCTAGCTAGGCGAGCAAAAACATAATATCTCTATGGTTTGAAAACGAAAGCAAAGCTTGCTATCGAGCATACAGCTGTGCGGGAAAAATTTCGAAATGGCACAATAGCTTATTTATGTTATCAAAATCAACGGCTTTCGATTGCTATAGCTCTGGAGTTTCACGTTTCAAAAAAATTAACATATTATTCTATCAGGATCCGGACCAATTTAAATAAGCCTTACGGGGAGTTTGAAGCATGCGAATGATACATAGGTTCACGAGCTAACTTGAATCTGAATTTTAATCTCCACTTTTTAATGTTACATAATATTATTGGTCAGACGTTCAGCTCAAACATACAAAATAAAGTTAGTATATAAACCCCAAAAAATTTAGACGATCCTAAGGTAAACATCCCAAAAACCCTCAAGTCTAGTAAATACCTTTCCAAAAAGTGGCTGCTGTTTGGCGAGATTGGCAAGTCTCATTTCCTCCATTCGCTTCAGTCGATAAGCTCGCAAGAATTCTTCGTCATCATCAGTTGAGCTGTTTTCTTGCTTTTTATCACTCTTCTCTGAAAAACAAAACGGAATATTTAAAAATTGTGCAGCTGAAGCCACCGATTGGAGAAGTGAAAAGTTGAAGCGTGAAATCTACACAATTCACATCAACTTTACAAATTTGTATCGTTGAAATAATATCGTTGTTTCCTTAATGAAAATTAGTGCAGAGGGAGCGTAAAAATGACTTATAAATAAAATAGCACATTTAGCAGGGGGGTAGTCAGGGGGGAGGGGGAGAATCATACATGTATTTGGGGGGGATGGGGGGGAACCCCCCCCAAATTCGGTCCCGGGGGAGTCCTTCAGGGTACCCCCCCCCCTAGGGGGCCTAACATGTCGGAACAAGCGGAAAATTTTTAACTAAAGCAGAAAAACGCACAGGATTATTATAAAAATGCCCCCATTTGGCATCACTGAGGTTATAATAGGAGGTTTTAAAGCGGAAAAAAGCAATCTAGCTCGTTAAAGATAGATAGCTAATGTGTCATGGGGCTGGCTATTCTGATCGCTCTTGTTCACCAACTTTAACAAAATGAATTTTTCCTATTCACAGCAAACTTGTCCATTATCCATATACCTCACTTGCGTGACTTCTCAAAAGTTGGCTAGAAATTTTTCGGACTTTAAACAAACTCTTAGACTTTTTTCGGACTGTTTTTTTTCGGACCCCAAAAAAGGGTTTCCCCCCTCCCAGCAGAGACCGAACGGGGAAGAAATTGAAAAAAGTGGCCCGTCACTTTGCAACTTTGGTCAAACTAAATGTGAAAAACATATAATCATGACAACCCTACACAGTGGCGTAGCCAGAAAAAAATTTCGGGGGGGGGGGTGACTTTTCGATTTTTTAAAGTGTGTTGAAATGCACTTAACTGCTATTTTAAGGCAAAAACGACACATATTAGCATTTTTCGGTCAAAAAACAGTGCTAATTTTCGACCACAGCAGCATCGAACGTAAATTTGCAGCTAAAAATAACGAAAGTTACAAAAATGGTGGGCCGGTAAGGGGTCGGAAGCTAGCGAATTTCATATTTTTCGAAATTTTTTGACATTAAAAACTGTACATTCATTGGAAAATGTCATTTTTGTAACAATAAAACAGCTAAAACGATACACTACACACACAGTTTAACACGGAGGGTGTATGGGGGAGGGGGTCCGGGACCGGGACCCCCCCAGATTTTTGACTTTGGTACAAGGGCAAGCGAAATTCGGTACAAGGGCAAGAAAATTTTGAGCCAAGGTACAAGGGATAGAAGATTTTTGCCGCGGTTTGTTTAAGGCCAAAGGCAAGAACGATTGTAACCATGGTAGATGGTATATACAATGGTAGTAAAAATTCTGACCCTTTATAAGGACGAAGGCAATAAAAAGCTTAGCTATATTGCGGGGGCAATACAAATTTTGAGTTTGACCACGGAACAAGTGTAAGACATCTTGAGAAGTCTGGTACAGGGGCCAGGGCAGAAGGAACCAGAGACTTTGTCCGCGGGACAAGGGTAAGACATCTTGAGAAGTCTGGTACAGGGGCCAGGGCAGAAGGACCCAGAGACTTTGTCCGCGGGACAAGGGTAAGACATCTTGAGAAGTCTGGTACAGGGGCCAGGGCAGAAGGACCCAGAGACTTTGTCCGCGGGACAAGGGTAAGACATCTTGAGAAGTCTGGTACAGGGGCCAGGGCAGAAGGACCCAGAGACTTTGTCCGCGGGACAAGGGTAAGACATCTTGAGAAGTCTGATACAGGGGCCAGGGCAGAAGGACCCGAAGACTTTGTACACGGGACAAGGGTAAGCCATCTTGAGAAATGTGGTACAAGGGCCGTGGCAGAGAACTGTTTTTTTCGCTTTTTTTAGTGTTATCACTGTTATCTTATCTGTTATCTGTTATCATTCTCAAGGAATGTCCTGTTCTTTAATTCTTTTTTATCGACCACCTAATGATGAACTAGCGCTAGATAAAATTATTGATGATTTGTCTCTTCTTTGCATGTCTACTCCTGTCATAATACTCGGAGATTTTAATATTCCGAGCATAAATTGGTCTTCCCTTTTCTCTTCAGTTCAGAGACACTGTGATTTTGTCCAGAATATGTACTCTTTTGGTTTAGTACAGGTAGTTACTAAGGCTACTAGGTTTAGACCGCCAAACATCCTTGATTTGATCTTTACCAACATTGCCCATCTATTATCTCCTGTTATTGTTGGGCCCCCTTTGGCCTCCTCAGATCATGCGTGCCTCTCCTTTAAAATTTTTATGAAGCGGTTACCTCTTTCCTGTAACCTTTTTCCTCTGTTTTCAAAAATGGATACGCACAGTATTGCGGCTGCGTTGGTCAATACTGAATGGTCCAACCTTTTATGGCATCATTATGATCCTTCTGTAATAATTGTAGACTCGTTCAGTTCCACTTTTTCAGATAAAATTGCCCAATTAATTGAGGCGTTCGTGCCTAAAGTACAAGCTAGAAATTCTGGCATACCCTGGCCAGAATTTATACAGCAATTTGAACTTCAAAGAGCAGCAGCTTTTAAAAATTGGACTCGTGATTTAGACTATTTTGCAAAACGGGATTTCGACCGCTTATCGCATATTATTGATTCTTGTCAAGTCACTTTCCTACGTACTTATGAAAGTAATTTAGCTAAAAATTATTCACTTAAAAAGTTCTTTAAATATGCTAATTCTCGCATTAAAGGTAAAGCTGATATTCCCCCTTTTATTAACGTAAATGATGGCTCATTTGTTACTGATTTGCGTTTAAAAGCTGAAATGCTTAACTCCTTTTTTAGCTCTGTTTTTACTGTAGATGATGGCTTTACACCTGTTTTCCCACAACTTTTTCAAAAAGATGATTCTGTTTTCAACTGTGATATTTCTCCTGTCGCAATTTTTGATAAATTACGTAAGTTTCCCAAAAGTATGGTATCCGGCCCTGACTCAATTCCTGCTATTTTTGTTAAAACGTTTGCAGCTGAATTGGCAGAGCCGTTGTCAATTATTTATGATTTCAGCTTAAGATTATCTATCATTCCCTCTGTTTGGAAAAGTTCGAACATTACACCCATTTATAAAAATAAAGGTCCTCGCAATTTAGTCGAAAATTATCGAGACGTTAGCATCATTTGTAATTTTATGAAACCTTTGGAACAAATTATTAATAATTATTTATTAAATTTCTGTGTTCAACACAACATTTTTACTGAAAAACAGTGTGGTTTTCTGAAAGGTCGCTCTACCACTACCAATTTATTACTAGCATTAAATGATTGGGTTAACGCGATTGATTCAAAGAAATATATTGATGTAATTTATCTTGATGTTAAAAAAGCTTTCAATACAGTTTCTCACCAAAAACTATGTTTCAAGCTTGAACGTTTAGGTATTGCACCTAATGTGCTATCCTGGATTCACCATTTTCTTAGTGGTCGAAAGCAACGAGTTCGATTGAATAATGTGTATTCCAGTTGGGTTACTGTAACTAGCGGTGTTCCTCAAGGCTCTATATTAGGTCCCACTTTATTCCTAATCTATATTAATGACCTACCTACTGTTGTCTCTTCTGCTAGATACTTATGTATGCCGATGACCTTAAATTATATTTCGCTTTTAGTAAAAATTATTGGACTACAGATCTCCAACGTGACCTGGAAGCTATCTCACTTTGGATGGATAACTGGCAACTGCAGCTGGCAATTCATAAGTGTTGTGTTTTACGTATTGGTTCACCCGGTGTAGATGCCAGTTATCATCTGAATGGTATACAGTTAGCTAATGTGGACAAAATGCGGGATTTAGGTGTTATTATTTCCTCTAATCTTAAATTTCATGAACACTGCTCTATGATAACCTCCAGAGCGTTTGGAGTTTTGTCTCTACTTCTAAATAATTTTATTACTCGCGATCCCAAGACTCTAGTTAAACTATTTAAAGCTTACGTAAGACCGTTACTTGAAATCAATTCCGAAATATGGAATTCCGCTTTCATAAAAGATATCGAACTTATTGAAAGAGTCCAACGCGTTTTCACTAAGAAAATTATGGCCCCTAGGCAACTTACGTACGAAGACAGGCTTAAGGAATTAGGCCTCCAGCCTCTCCAAACCCGGCGTAAGTATAAGGACTTAATTTTGACTTATAAAATTTTAAATGGTCATCTTCACATTCATCCTGACATATTGTTTACTTTGTGGAATCCATCTAGTACTTACCCAACACGGGGGCACTCTTGGAAATTAACCCCTGTTCGTTTTAACCTGACCGCTAAAAAGAACTTTTTTGCCAGTAGAGTTGTTGCAGATTGGAATTCCCTTCCAGATTGTGTTGTGGAGGCTCCCAGCGTCAGTGTTTTTAAAATGCGTTTGGCATAATATTTTTTTAAAAAAAAAAAAAAAAAAAAAAAAAAAAAAGACTTTTTTTGTTTATTTCGTTTATATTGATATCTTCTCCTCCTCTTTTGTTTGTTTTTTTCTTGCCTTTGTTATTAATAATAATAATAATAATCTTTTATGAAAGCATACAACGAATGAATGACAAGGGGGAGTTCCCCCCCACCCGAAATTTTTTCCCAGTAAATTTTTACACAAGGGTCGCATCGCCCCTTTGGTTTTTATGGTCCGGCCGGAAAAATTTTCTGATACGTTTCCAATTAACTAAATTTGGCCCGAAAAATCAAAAATTTTCCAGATTTTTTTCTGGGGGCTGTCGCCTCCAGACCCCTGCGACTCTGTGGCTTACTGTTCCTTGTTATTGTCTTTCATCAAAGCCTATGCATGTAAATTGTATACACAAGTACATTATGCTGCATGTGCATAACTTGTGGAATACACTGTCTGATATGACGCTCCCATCTTCTGTTTTAAATTTTGTCGGAAAAAATTTCTGATACGTTTCCTGTCGACCAGATTCGGTCTAAAAATTGGAAAAATCGCCAATTTTTTTCTGGGGGCTACCGCCCCCAGATCCCTGCAACATTGTGATTTAGTAATCTTGTGTTCGTAAGGATTTGTATGAGTGTTAGAATTGCTACAATAAGTGCATTTTAACTCATTACAAAAAATGAAAAGTCATTCCCCCGGAAATTTTTTTCTGAGTACGCCACTGTCAGCTATACTGATTTACAAAACTAGCAGGAGCATGTATCAATGTATGCGAACGAAAGCTGTATAAACCCAAGCCTAGTTCCACCTTTTTCCGTCACACAATGGCACTATGGCAGATATATATAACAGGCACAGCAAAAAGAAAAAATGGTCCAGCAAGAAGCCACACCACTGCAAAGTGTGAGTTAAAATGTAATACGGTGTTGATTAATACGACCCAACAAATTTTTTTCGTGCAAAAACTTGAAAAGAAAGAACTACAATATTCAAAATAATTTGCCGCCCCCCGGGCAATTTTCATCCTGGATCCTGTATATAACTAAAATATATACCTGATAAGCACATGCGCGACGCTGCCTCTAGGGTTTTCTGGTCTTGATAGTTCTTTCTCTGCACTTCCAACTCCCGCCACTTTTTCCAATCTTCAATAACCCCTTTCGGGCCAGTATTGGTAGCCGGCCCGCTGTGCTTTTTCAATATTTCCGGGGGAGGTACGGCTGGCGTTTCATCTTCAGATTCATCCGAGGCACTGCTGCTACTGCAATAGTATTCCTTCTGTTCACCGTATACTCGATCTTCCAAAGTTGTCATGACTCCCTAAAATAATAAGGATTAAATGCAGTTGGGGTGAGTCGTGAGGTAAATTGTGGACCAAGTTTTTCAGTAGAGTACCTTGGGGAGGGGAACCAAACATTTTTGCTTCAAGAACCCCTAATTTTTTGCAATTTCTGAGACATGTCACCTGACCCTCCAGAAACTGGGTTCTCATTGACGGACTCTTTATTGAAACTAGCAGTTTTGAAGTTTCAAACGTACGTAATGGTACGGTAGTCACGTTGTCGACAGTTTTTATAGCTTGGCATTGGTATAACTGTTGCTTGACTTAATGAATTTAGTAGCGGTGTTTTGCACGTTAAAGTAGTTGATTAGTTAGTTACAAAGACACTTTGTCAGTACAAATTCTGAAATATGCTTTTTTTGATAACTAAGAATTTGTACTATTTTATACCGCTAGCTAGTGCCACATTTGGTACTAATTTGTACGAGGAGTACAAATTCGCGGGAAAGTGTCAACCAACTTTGCCACGATTTAAGCCAATAGCACACATTACAGGATTTCATATTAAAAGTTTGGATCAAGTGCAGTTGGAGGGGGGAATAGTGGACCTATTTTTTGGAGTAGACCATCTCAAGGGAAGCATTTTTTGTAATAGAACCCCTATTCCACAAATTTGGATTTTCTGAGCTATGACCCCTTGAGAATTGCATTTTCAGTGCACATGAAAATTATTTCCAGAAAAAAACTAGATCGTAAAAAATTATCTGGTTTTTTTCTGGTTTTTTTCTAACTTTTTTCTAGTTAGAAAAAAACCAGAAAAAATTATCTAGTTTTTTTCTAATTTTTTTCTAACTTTTTTCTGGTTTTGTTCTAGTTTTTTTCTAACTTACGATCTAGTTTTTTTTCTGGTTTTTTTCTGACTTTGTCAAAATACGATCTAGTTTTTTTCTGGTTTTTTTCTGGTTTTTTCTAACTTTTTTCAGATTTGCCCCAAATCGGTTTTTAATGTTTTTGTAGTACTTTTACGCCCTTTTTGTCATTTGTTTTAGTCTTTTGTGTCTGTAATTCCCTTCGTAATGCATTATTTTAGCTTATTTTTTCTGTATTTTCCGGTGTTTTTGGTGGGTTTAAATTGGTTTTTCCATCTTTTTTTGAGTTTTTTACTATGCTTTTCTGATTGTTTGCTGATGCGATGTGAGTATTTTTAGATTTTCAAACTTTCGCAAAATACGATCTAGTTTTTTTTAGCTTTTTTCTGGTTTTTTTCTGATTTTTTTCTAACTTTTTTCTAACTTTTTTCTGCTTTTACTAAATCGTTTTGTAACGTTCTTAAAGTCCGTTATATACCTTTTATGTCATGTTATATATCATATATATCGTTATTGTACATTAATTTATGGTATTTTTGTGTTTCTTCCTTTTTTTCTGCTGAGTTTAAATCTTGGTTTTTTTATATGTTCATTAAAAGCGGCAACAGTTATTTTGGGGGCTAGAGATCAGATCAAGGCCATGGGGTTTTTTTACTTTTATTAAGATGAGGTGCGTACCGTTTTACGGGTGAAAATATTTTTCCCAAATCAAATGTAAACCGGGTAGATGAGTGTTTCAAAACGAACCTCCGAATCGTGCAAAAAATATTTTCATGTTTTCAGGTCTTCCTGTGGCCCACATACGTCCATCGGATCCGTCAACGGCCATTTTGCTGCTAATTGTCGCCCTCCAAACGTCACATAATTTTATCATGGTATTATATATATATATATATATATATATATATATATATATATATATATACATATATATATATATATATATATATATATATATATGCACAAAACGCACAAAAAAATGTATTGTTAATGCATTTAACTATACATATATACTAAGAAAATGCATATTTGGGCTGAAGTCATTCAGTCGTCTTGTATATGTATATATACCACAAAATTTTAACCGTTTTCGTAACTTAATAAGTAGGGATGTCGCGGATAACAGAATCCGCATCCGCGGATGATCCGCAACTTTTTGACATCGGCATCCGCATCCGCATCCGCAAAAATTTAATGCGGATGTGCGGATGTTGCAGATTCGGCAAAATTTACTAAAAATGTAGAAAATCAGACGACAATTTTGATTTTTGTGCATGTATATACCAATATTTTTGCTCTTACAACGGTGGATGAAACTTTATTCTAGGCTTTTTAGGCTTCACGAATATTTGATATTGCTGGCATATTCGAACTAAGTTTTGCATTTGCATGTTTGAGAGAGACTTGTCTACAAACTTGTAAAGCAATAATTGTCAAAACAATATCAGTTTTTAACTTGCATGCTTTCGTAGATTAAAAAGAATAGACAGAGTACGTATAGTGATTATACACCAACCAAAACCAAAAGCATCACGTTGCCAGAGGGTCACGCTGATAGCCTTTGAGTTGGCATAAAGTTAACCACTAGCGTTTTAACGAAACTGTTGATGGCTGCGCATGGCTTAGAAATATGTATAATAAATGCACAACTTCGATACAAACTGTTTTATCTGAGTCTCATTCCTTAGTACTTGCACTCTTGCATTCATACTGCTATTTTTAGCATATTATGTATTTTTGGTGAAAAATTTTTCAAAAATTCGGCCCATAACTTGTTTAGAACGTATTCTAAAAAGATCCGCATCCGCATCCGCATCCGCGCGGATGTCAGAAGTCAACATCCGCATCCGCATCCGCGGATGTCAAAAAAGTCACATCCGCGACATCCCTATTAATAAGTGAACAACCAAAATTATTATCAGCTTTGCAACTTATTCATTTGTCTGTATATGTACATATGTATACGTGTATTTATGCTGCTGAGTTTGTAATTTTTATTCCCTTTGACTGTATACAGTAAGACCATTCAACTAGAAAAAATCCTGAAAAAAGTTGAATAACTAGAAAAAAACCAGAAAAAAGTTAGAAAATAACTAGAAAAATATCAAAAAAAAGTTAGAAAATAACTAGAAAAAAAACCGGAAAAAAGTTAGAAAATAACTAGAAAAAAACCAGAAAAAAATTAGAAAATAACTAGAAAAAAACCAGAAAAAAGTTAGAAAATAACTAGAAAAATATCAGAAAAAAGAAAAAAACCAAAAAAAGAAAAAAACCAGAAAAAAGTTAGAAAATAACTAGAAAAATATCAGAAAAAAGTTAGAAAATAACTAGAAAAAAACCAGAAAAAAGTTAGAAAATAACTAGAAAATGACTAGAAAAAAACCAGAAAAAAGTTAGAAAATAACTAGAAAAAAACCAGAAAAAAGTTAGAAAATAACTAGAAAAAAACAGAAAAAATCTGGAAAAAAATTAAAAACCTAACATATACATACTAGAAACAGTGCATAAAACAACTAGACACCCTCAAAAAACAACAAGAATTCAGTTTCAGAAAACGTATATAAAGAGCATTAACGTGGCTGAACAATAAAGAAAATCATCAGGGAACTCTCTGAAAAAATTGAGAATGTCCAAGAAAGGGTTGGTGAAAAATCAGAAAAAAAAAACAGAAAAAAGCCAGAAGAACGTAGAAAACAGCTGGAAAAAAACTAGAAAAAAACAGAAAAAAATTAGAAAAAACCAGAAAAAAGCTAGAAAACATACTCTATAGGGTCAGAAAAAAACCAGAAAAAAAGTAGAAAAAAACTAGATCGTGAGACTGGCAGTTAGAAAAAAACCAGAAAAAAGTCAGAAAAAAGTTAGAAAAAATTAGAAAAAAACCAGAAAAAAACCAGAAAAAAACCAGATATTCGTCAGGAAGAATTAGAAAAAAACTAGAAAAAAAACCAGAAAAAAACTAGATAATTTTTTCTAGTTTTTTTCTGGTTTTTTTCTAGTTTTTTTCTTGAAATAATTTTCCTGTGGTGTTTTTGGAAGTGAACGGAGGCTCAAGTTTGAAGCTAAATATGGCTATAATCGTTATTTTTGGATAGTTATGAGTGCGTTATGATGTTTTAAGGCAACGTCTAGGCTTTGCTGGCAGGATTCTCTAGGCTAAGCTGGCAGGTTTTTTCCTGAAAATTTTGATTTTTTTAGTGCCTGAGCCTAAGCCTAAAGGCCGATTCACACGCTGCGATTTTACTGCGATTTTGCCGCAGCGGCAAAACGCAGCTTGCCGCAAGCAAAACGCAATGTCTGAACAGACGCAGCGTTTTTAGTGCGGAATGCCTGCGTCTTGAATTTGCCGCAGCGTTTTAAACGCCAGACTGCAATTCGACCTGCGATTTCATTGCGTTTTGATGCTACGTTTGTGTTGGTTTAAACAATTTTTGCTTAGCACTTTGTCATTTTTTTGAAACAATGAAGACGCAGCAAACTGACCTGCGAGACGCACTAAGGCCGCAAAGCTTGTTCAGACGGTGCGTTTCGCTTGCGACACCCTGCGGCTTGCGTTTTGCGTCAAAATCGCAGCGGCAAAAACGCACCGTGTGAATCGGCCTTAAGGTGGCACTCCTGAAATGTGGGTTTTGGTCATTATTTTGAAAACGCGCAAAAATAAACATGCATCGTAAGTACAAAAGTTGATCAGAAGTGAATTTCCTTCAATTTGATGTACATATCACATAAAAAATTTTTTGAACATTTTTGAGCAAATTTCGTCATGAAAAATAGATTTTCACGGAAATGCCTTCACAAGCCAGTGCATTTACACGTATGTAATGAATTTGAAAGGTTGAAAAACACTAGCAGTAGTGTTTTACTGAAACGTAATTAAAAATTTTTGGTGTTTTATTGAGTGTGGTATAATTTTTTTGTGAACTAACGCAATAGTTTCTGCATGAGACAGAAATATAGTGCGTGTGAATACAAACGCAAATTTTCGGCTTGCGATTTTAAAAAATTGGCTCAACGAAAAAAGTTAAAATTTGGCACATAAATGCACCTTGTCATCTTCGAGCGGTCGCAAAATTTGATTTTTGGTAAATCGATAGTATCTAAAAAATTTAACCAAATTTATGTTTTTCAAAAATCGCGATTTTAGTGTTTTTCGATATATCAATCATATTCATCAAAAATGACTTTTTGCGACCGCTCGACCACGTTGAGGCGAGCAAAATGAGCTATTGATTGTGCAACAGCTACTTACTTGCGAAGAGAAATCGCAAGCCGAAATTCCACTCACGTTTGGTCTACAGTGAATGCTAATTTGTATCAATCAACTTCATTTTTTGTATTTAGGCATACTTTTACACCAGCTTGCCATTGTGTATCTAAAATTGGCCCCAAACTGCCGTTTTTTGAAAAGTCACATTTCAGGAGCGCCACCTTAAGCCTGAACCTAAGCCTAAGCCTGATACTAAGCCTAAGCCCTATACTAAACCTAAACCTAAGCCCAAAAAGCCTAAATTGAGTCCCAGTTGAAGTCCCAAAGAGTCTTTGTTTTGATTCTAAAAAATTATAAACATTATTCCGATTCCATTTAAGGGTGTAGTGTCGCGAAAGTAGTTTTGCTCATAGGTTGCAAAAATATATCTTTTTGCTTTGAACTTGTACATTCACTGAGAAACTAGTCAAATGCTATACTGTGTTAAATAAGTACTGCCAGATAGTAGACTACCAATATCTACCAATATCTTGGACCAATCACCGATAGTAAGCCAGACATCACACAATGGCCCGTATTCACATACTAAGGCCCGTATTCACATACTAACACTAACGCTTAAAGTTAGTGTTTACACTAAGTGTTAGCGCTTATAAGCGCTAAGTGTTATTCACATACTTAGTGTTTATTTAAGCGCTTAGCAAACACTAACGCATAACTTAGCGTTTCTATTTTGTATTCACATACTTAAAATTTAGTGTTTGGCTTAGAATTAAGCGCTTAAGTTTAGGGACCTCGGGAGCTCTCTAAGCGCTTAGTTAGTGGATGGTGTGGGGTAGGGGTGGGGAGAGTGGGGGAGGTTCTTGACCGCCATGGGAAGGAAGGGCATGCAATTTAGGATATATTAGTAACATTTTCCGACCAATTCGATCCATTTTGCTCGTTTAATCGCCAAAAATAAAAAATGCACTTTGTTGTCTAAATTCATTTTTTTACATTTTTGAGTAGAGCATCTTAATCGAAGTAATTTTTCTTCAAGAACTTCTATTTGAAAATTTATATTTTTCATGATATGCCCCCTGAAACATGCAGAGCTGATTTTGCATTTTTCAGGAATCCACCTGCTGAAAACATTTTTTACAAATGTATAGTTCGAGAAAAATATATATTATTAATAAGAAATAGTAACTTAAATAAATCTATAATCGGATTTATAAATACCAAATGGAAATGCGGATAAATAACGAATTCCGAATCCACATCAAACAGGGAGCGCACTTCAAGCCAAAGCCAAAACTAAGCACAAAAGAAGCACACATAACGTGTCGACGCACAGTTTTTTGCCACAAATAAGAAAAAAGAAAAATAAAGGTTCGTTTTTCTTTTGATTTTAAAATAAGCATTTAAATTTTTCACAATTTATCATTTTTGCTGTGAGTACTTCACTGTTTACGCACAGTTTCACAGTTCAAATAGGTATTACTCCGCAACCACTCAAGCAATTTGCACTAAATTTTGTGTGCATAAACTACAACATATGTTCTTTTATTCTGTGTAAACAAACTAAACAAATAAGTTGATAATTGTGACGAAAAAATTGAATGTGAATAGGTTTTTAAAACGTCATTTTTCCGACTTTGAGACCTCACTGCAAACAGTATACTGCAACAATTTTGATGAAACTTGGCGAAAATACTTGCCTTAACATATATTTTCAAAATATATAAAGAACTATGTCTTATCTTTTTCTAGCAATGTTTTACAGTTACGCAAAATCGACTGCTTTCGCGACACTACCCCCTTAAACACGTTTGGAACGGAAACAACGCGGGTTTCGGAAACAAATTGCGAAAACAAAACGTCCCTCCCAGAGGGTTCAGACTTCGAGGGTCTTATATCAAAAAATTCAAAAAATAAAATATATAGAGGTTTTGAAAAAATTCTTCCCCCAACGTGCTCTACTCAAAAAATAGGTCCACTATTTTTGCCTCCGACTGCATTTAACCCTACATGAGTGTGCATTTTCAAAAATTTAGGCAAATTAAGGCTCAAGGCTTAGGCTTAGTCCCAGAGTTGGTATCAAGCTTGGTTTAGGCTTTGGCTTAGTTTTGCAATTTGTTTGCAATTTAAATGCATATATATGACTAGCCCAGTCTCGGATTTTAAAATCTGTGAAAAAGTCCTGTGGTCCCCCTTTGGATTTATATATATTTTTTGGTAGGAAATTGTTTTCGGAAGTTTTCATTTGCCAAAATTTCACACTGAACAGTGAGATTCTGTCAATTTATTTTCCCAAAACAACTTTACTGTGGTTATTTAGTTTATCAGTAAACACGGTACAAACAAAAAATAATCAATCAATCGATCAAAATGAGTTTATTCGGCATGGAAAACAGACACCGAATACGATACAAAGAACCAAAGACTACGAACCAACATGTACCGCACTAGAAAATGAAAGACAGTGTATACGTGCATTAAAAAAATAGACAATTCACGATCAAAAAAACAGCAAAAAAAAATTGTCAAAATCAGGGTTGGCAGTCTCGGTCTCGGTCTCGTAAAAAACCCCAGACTAGGCTGGACTCGGTCTCGTAGGAAAACCGAGACCTGCCATAGGGTGGTCTCGGTATTTCAGATGAGACTTCGAGTTTTCAAAATTTTCCAAAATCACGAAAATTTTTTTTGCAGAATCCCAAGCATTAAATGGTCAAAACTGTCTACTGCAGAAGAATGTCAGTTTACTGGCAAACTTTGGCTAACTTCAAGTTCAAACTTTGTATAACAAACTACATTTTTTTAATTAAAGTTTGAGCTAGAATGGGTTGTCTGACTTGGCGATGTTGCATTATTGTATGTGGACCTCTCAAGCATACACATATTAAACAGTAAAAATACTGCCCATCATTTACCAAGTAGTGCCAAGTTCGTAGCTGATTTGCAATTAAAAATTTGCAAGTTTCTGCAACTTGACTAAGCGCGAATTGGGTGGCAGTTTAATTGAATTTCTTGAGCCCAACTTTTAAACGCATGTCAAAACATTATGTGAAAAAACCTAGGCGCAATCAAATGCTCTTTGGCTATGAAGTGGTTGGGGCATCAAACCTTCCCCAACCCATACAAATGTGTCGGCGGGAGAAAATTGTCAGGTCCGTGATGATGTCCCTACCAGAACTTCTGACAGTAGCACCACTGCACCAGCACAAACGATTCTACGCTGGCACCCGAGTCAGACTGCCAAACTGCCAATATGCGAATGCAATGCAGTATGCACTATAAAACGCCCTGTGGCATGCGAAGAAGTGTGCGAAACTTTTCAAAATAACCAAAAGTTGACAGAATAGCGGGAAAATAATCCTATGTATTGCCATCGTCAATCACCTACTCTCATGCATCCGGTCGTGACAATGTCATACACTCCTACAACACAACCTAACCTAATGGTCACTTTTTTGTAACTTAAATTTTCATGTTTCAAAGTATCTCAATTTTTAAAATTCAAACTTGAAAAAAGGTCCCGAAAAGGCTGGTCTTGGTCTCGTAGGTCTCGTTTGGGTGGTCTCGGTTGCGGTCTCGGTCTCGGTTGGAAAGACCCGAGACTTGCCATTTGCCAACCCTGGGGCCTGTTGCACAAACGCATTCATAAGTGAATAAGTGCAATAGGTTCATACCTATTGCCGGCTTTGCGTTGCACAAAGCAATATGTTCATAAGCAATAAGCAATAGGCTGCGCAGCATTAGTTCAATAAGTTGTTTGTCATAAGTGCAATAAGCTCGCGTTGCACAAAGAGCATATTGCATGTCGCACCTATTGCAAAACACTTATGAATTCTCGCTGTTTTGCAATAGGCTGAGGTACTACCTATTAACTCAACTGTACTAAACTTCTACACAATTTCGGAAAAAACTTTTTGTACTTTTGAATTAAACTTATGTGCTGCTATGCATACCCAAAAAATTTTGAAGTTTGGTTCAGCATTTGTCAAGATTTTTGAAGTTGAAATTGTCCTAACAAAATTGAAAAAGAAGCCTTAAAATAGGTAAAAAATGAAAGTATTCAAAAGTAGATGGTATTAACATCATATGAAAGCCCATCCATTTTTGAACAACTTTTCTTCAAGAACTGTTGGCCAAAAATGATGCTGAAAAAAGTTATTGCAAAAAATTGCCAAACGAAACACACACGCACACTCAGACACATATGAAACCGCACGCTAGACTATGCGTAGCTTATTGAACTTAGCCTATTGTACCTATGACAATTCAGCCTATTACAATAGGCTTTCTGTGCAACGCAGATTCATAGGGCTTATAACTTATTAACATATGAACATATTAACATATGAACTTATTGCTTATGACTTTTGTGCAACAGGCCCCTAGTCAAAATACACAAATATATACTTTAAAAAATACTAAAAAGTTACGGAAGATCGTATGAAACTGGTCAAGATTAACAGTTTGTACTGCGAATTCGAAGGACGATAGAGTTGGATTTTCAGCGACAGAGAAGAGAGAGCGTTCCACACATTTACAATTCTGGATGAAAAAAGTGCTTGCGCGTATTTGTATTAAATTTGGGAACTGTCAAATTGAAACTATGACGTCTAGAGCAGTACGGCACGTGAGAAAATTGAAAAAATCATTAAATTGCAGGTCTTCTATGTTATTTATATACTATCTTGTAGCATTGAACAAGGTCTGCAACTAATCTGCAGTGTTCTAAAGTTTTAAGGTGTAATTGCGTTTTTAGTGGCTGTTTGGAAAAGTATAGCTCAGCGTAAGCAAATTCATATCACAAGCGGTTTTTTGTATTAAGGTGGCGCTCAGGGGAACCGACTTTGGCGTTTAATTTTTTTCAGCGACATTTTTGACCATAATGTCTTGAAGGAAAGTTGTTCAAAATGAAAATAGCTTTCATTTGATGTGCATATTGTGATAAAAAAATTTTTAATTTTTTGGACAAATTTGTAGCCGTAGCAAAAAAATTTTTGTTTCCATATAAAATGATTACTCATATCATTAAAATATGCGGTTTCTTAGCTTTAAATTTATGTATCAAACTTAAGAATACGTTGAAGTTTTGCTGAGTTATTTAGCCGTGAAAATAGCAAATCCAAAATGAAAAACCTACAAAGCTGATAAATCTTCGAAAATGTCAAATTTTTGATTTAATTTCTTAAAAAATTGAGTATGGCTTTTTGTAACTTTTTCAACGGAAATATGCAGTCCTAGGAAAGGTCTAATTTTTGAAAAAGTGAAACGTGTGGGCAAACCTCTAACTTTAGCGTAGCGAAATCGACTACTTTTTTTGGACCTGGGTCCCACCTGCCGTTTGCGATTGAGTTGAAAATTTGCACAATAAAAGAAAAAGTATAAATGCAGACGTGAAAGTTTTTCGACTTTCAAATTTTGGCCCGCAGCACTTTTTGTAGTCGCTCAAACACGACTGATTTTTGAAAAATCGATTTTTTGCAAAATCAAAAATTAAATTGAAAAATCGAAGATCAATCACGTCTAGATTTTTGAAAGATCTTTCTATTGATACCAAGATCATCAAAATCGGTTGAAGTTTCGCTGAGCTAGGTCAAAAACAAAATTAGTGTGAATAGGAAATTCGACATGGTCATAAAATTCGACACATTCATATAAAAGTGCTGAACTGTATTGTAAATAGGTTTTTTTGATGTCTTTTTGATATACAATTAAAGGGGTATTGCTATTTATTGCATGAACTGAGCGTCAAACATGAGTTTTGTTGCTGAGCGCTACCTTAAGGTGGTAGTTACGTTTTCGACAGTTTTTATAACGTGCTATAACTTCTGATTGACTTAATGAATTTAATAGCTGTCTTTTTCACGTTAAAGAACTTGACTGAAACTACACTAATGCACATTATCTAGCTTAAATCTGTAACAAGCTAGTCAGCAGACACTGTTAAAGTAGTCAAATTTCGTGACTTTTTGCATTTCTCATGTTTTGCTTGTAAAATTGACAGTGTAAATTCAACTAATTTCGTTCTTTACACCAACATAGCCAATAACAGGGTGAATTTTAATGCTAAGTTTGGTGCATTTATATGATGCAGAAAAGAAGTTACGGACCTTCAATTTTGAATTTTTTTGAATTTTGAAAAATATACGAATTTTTGAATCTAAGTTTTTCACGAAATAGGCTATGTTAATACAAATAAAAAAATTGACACATCAGAAATTGTCTAAAAAACATGTAAACTAACGCATGAAAAGACTGCAACATCGAGACTTGAGATTTAGTCCACGGAAGTACATTTTTACACAATTCTGCCAATGAAATTGATGTAACGCAAAATTTAAGCCAATAAAATTTTTGAAATTTTAGCATGAAGTAGACACATATGTATGCCAATTTATCCCAAATTTTGAACAAAATCCTTCTAGTAGTTGTCAAGTTTTGCGGACTTTTGTGTAATGTACTTTAGTTCAAAAAGAAATGTAACATAAATGTGACGTAATCTCAGAAAGTGAAAAGTGGAAAGATAATTTTTGGCATCTAAATTGAAGGTTTTTGACATGCCCGTGTGTAATTTTTTTCTTTTTTCAATAAACGACCGTTTTGACTAGCTACTACTTTGGCTTAGCTAAACATAAAATTTACGAAAAGTTGTCGTAACTGGCTGAAAAATATTTTCTGTGAAAATTAAAAAATGATTGTTTCAAGCTATTTTAGCAAGCATTTATCTGATAATAGTTTATACTTTCCCAAATTAATATGCGTAATATAAATTATTGTTTGAAAATTAATCGTAAGTTGTAAGTGTTACTCCTGCAAAACTGTCGAAAACGTTGCTACCACCTTAAGGTGGCGCTCCGAATAACTTCCATAACTTTATTATCTTATAAGCCGACGTAGGTTCTAGCTAGAATGAATTTCGTTTAAATATATTGAAGCCTGTTACAAAGCTCTGTTTCTGAGTAAGTCTCACGTGCCTGCTGCCTTGTTCTGATTTTTTATCACCGAAGGAAAATTTCTATTTTCGCTAAATGCGCATAATTTTTCAAACGGCATAACTGAACGAAACTTTGTTCAAATTTTACGATCTATAGCTTAAACTGTAGGTAATTATGCTGCCGAAGTGTATCTTTTCTTATAATTTTAATTCAATTGTTTTGGCTCAAAACGCACTAGTTTTTCTAAAATTGGTCAACTTGAAATCGCTGCAGAATTTCACCAAAAACAGAAATCAACATTTTCGAAGAAGGTACGCCTGAATCTACTTATTTTCTAACTTTAAGTCAAATTTCACAATGAAAAAACGACATGGAGGAGAGCTATCACGATTCAAAAAAGGCTACTGCCGATCAGAAAAATCTGAGGTTTGCCCACACAAACGACAATGTCAAAAAATAGAGCGTATTTTTTAATGCAAATAACCATTGAGAAAAGTTGGAGAAGCCAAAAAGTAGCTAACGAAAATTTAGCTGGAAAAATAGTGCATTTTTGTCAATATCGCTCAACGTAATTTGAAAATTTTTTTACAAATGTTTGTCTACACAAACGACTTTTTAAAAAGTTGCAGTCACCTATTATCTGCGGAAAACCAATTATCAAAACCGATAAAAAACCGAAAACCGATAAAAATTATCAAAATTAACAAAAGCCATATACAATTTTTCGGAAAATCGATTTGAAGATTTTGCCATATCAAAATTCAAGTCAAAAAATCAATTTCAACAAAACTACATGTTATGTATATCAAACGAAAGCTAATTCACTGCTGAACAACCTTTCTTCAAGAACAAAGACCTGAAAACGTGACTGAAAACTTTTACTGCCCAAAGTCAGTTATTCGGAGCGCCACCTTAAGTGAAACAATATCTTACCTATGTAAATGTATACCATGCATCAGAACTTGGCCTTTGATATAGTTTTCAGTACAAACGGCTAAAGAAAGCTCGTTTCCAAAATATTAGGATTTTGTACAAAAACTGCGCCACAGCTCTGAATCATACGATTACTTGCTGGGGCTGAAAGTTGGTAAGGTTTTTGATCAGATGCACGGGGGGAATCGGCGAGGGGGGGGGGGTGTCCGACCCCTGGCCGAAGGGGGAAGGTGGTCCTAAATTTTTTTTAAATTTTTTGAATTTTTGAATTTTGAATTTTTTGAATTTTTTTCGGCGACAGCCGAAAATTTTTCAGAATTTTTCGATTTTCAACTCAATTTTGGGATACTTTTTTGGCCGCAGGCGAAAATTTTTTGCACTTTTTCAATTTTTTACGCATTTTTGGGGCACTTTCTTGGCCATCAGAGGGAGAGGTGGGAGGTTGAGGCGGGGGTGCCGGCTGTCTGAGGGGGGGTGCCGACCGCCCTCAGGGGGGGATACCCCCCTACCCCCCCTATGTGCATCTATGTTTTTGATATGTTTAAAGTCCCCAGATATCTCTCCCACTTTTTTAATAACTAGTCAATTTACTGCGAAAATAGCTTAAAAGCAAACGCACCGAAAATTTAACATATTTTCTTGCAATTAAAGCGCTCTAAAAATGTCCACAAGTGAAATTTCAAACAAGTGAGAGCTGCGAGACTGAGTGAGAGTTTAAGTTGGTGAATGACACTTAGCGCTTACAAGCACTAACACTAAGTGTATACACTAAGTTTAAGCGTTAGTGTTGGTATGTGAATACGGGCCATGGTGCCACACAAAAGGGGGACAGAACTAGGACTGTAATCAAAATTGTCGTGATGTAGCTGTTTGTTATATATACATATGGTGACTGACCATGGTCTTGTAATTTTACCTAAAAATTTGTAAAAGATCATCAAATAAATATAGGTAAAAATGGCAAAAATTCACCCAAAGCAGGGTTGGCAAGTCTCGGGTTTGCAACCGAGACCGAGACCGAGACCAGGCAACCGAGACCACCCAAACGAGACCTATGAGACCGAGACCACAATTTGGGGGACCTATTTTTTTAGATACTTTGAAACGTGGAAAATTAGCGATAAAGTTTGAAAAAGTGACCATTCGGTTGTATGACTTGCGAGAAACTTAACATTGTAACGACAGGATGCAAGAGAGTAATTGACACCCGAAGAGGATCATTTTTCCGCTCTTCGGACAACTCTTGGTCATTCTCACAAGTTTCGCACACTTCTTAGCGTATTTTTATCAATATTACGGATCCAATTATATTG
The DNA here is from genome assembly GCA_030248245.1 of Trissonchulus sp. WLG1_4. NCBI lineage: Eukaryota > Metazoa > Nematoda > Enoplea > Enoplida > Ironidae > Trissonchulus > Trissonchulus sp. WLG1_4. The sequence goes on from JASANF010018279.1 coordinate 42,463, forward strand.
CTTGGTGACTTCAATCTACCAAATATTGATTGGAAAATTTTTTCGAATTTAGACTTAACTAGCGATTCATTTGTAGCAACTTTTGATGTACTAGGGTTAACACAGGTAAGTTTTTATAATACGAGACTCAACAACATTTTAGACATTGTACTAGTATCAGACCAACAGTTAATTACTGACTTGATTATCGAACCACCGTTTTCGACTAGTGATTACTATAGTCTTTCTTTTTCTTTAAATGTGCCTAATAGTCATAACAGTAGCAAGAACAATACTGTTCGTTACAAATTTTTAGCAGCTGACTACATTAGCGTTATTGCATTTTTCGATAGTATTGACTGGGACAGCTTATTTTTAAACTCCACAGTTTCGGAAATGTGGACAACTTTTACTCACTTCTGTTGTTATGCAATTTTCCAGTTTGTCCCGAAACAGAAAGTTATGTAAGGTCGACAACGTCGAACCATTTGGAGTAAAGCCACCCGCAAAGCCTGGGCTCGGAAGAAGAAAGCTCATAAAAGGTACCGTCTCACTCTTTCTAACCGTGACCGTGTGTTCTATAAAACTGTAGCGAATCACGCAAAGTTTTGCCAAAATTCTGATATTGCCACGCACGAAAATAAAATTTTAAATTCATCAAATAAACGACTGCTTTATAAGTTTATAAACTCAAAACTAATGTCCCAAGATAAGATCCCTGTCCTTCGATCCTCAAACGGAACCAAAACCGTCAGTGCAACTGAAAAAGCTAAAGTACTTAGTGATCAGTTCTCTTCTGTTTTCACTACTGACGATGGCATCTTACCGCCTTTTCCGGAGAAAACCTCAAATTTCTTCACTTCAGTTAATATTAACCCCACTATTGTCTCGGAGGTTATTAAAAACCTCCCTAACAAGTTTTCTTTTGGTCCAGACAGAATTCCACTGTATTTTATTAAAAAAATCTGTCCTGCAGTTGCTTACCCGCTTTCAAAAATTTTCTCACAGTCCATCAGGACTGGCGAGCTTCCAGCTGACTGGAAAAAAGCTGTCATTGTCCCCATTTTTAAGCGTAAAGGTCCAAACAATTTCGCTGATAACTATAGGCCGATAAGCTTGACATCATGTTTTGACATGCGTTAAAAGGTTGGGGCTTGAGAAACTTCAGTTAAACAGTTTAATTTAATTCGTGCTTAGTAAAGTTGCAAGTGAAGCCATCAAATTTATAATGACAAATCAACTGCAAAGTTAGCACTATTTGGTGAATGATGGTCAGTAATTTTACTATTTGACATATGCTTGAAAGGTTCCACATACAAGTGTGACATCGTTAAGTCAGACAACCCATTCTAGCTCAAACTTTAAATAAAAACTCTAGCTTGATAAAAATAGACGGTGGATAATACAAACTTGAGGTGAGCCAAAAATTGCCGGTGAACTGACATTTCCTTTCTGTAGCAGACAGTTTTTTACCTTTTTTGCTTTAAATTCTATTTGAAAACTTGTTTTTTTAAAAAATTTTTGAAAAATTTTGAAAACTTCAAATGTCATCTGAAATACCGAGACAACCCTATGGCAGGTCTCGGTTTTCCTACCGGGACCGAGACCGAGACCGAGACCAGCCTAGTCTCGGGTTTTTTACGAGACCGAGACTGCCAACCCTGACCCAAAGTCTCGGTTTTGGCGGTCTCGGAATTTGGTCTCGGTATCGATAGTCTCGGTGTCGTGGTCTCGGTCTCGGAAAAACACCGAGACGTGTTTATCCCTAGAGGCAGGCAGTCCCTATTTGCGCGAAGTAAAGCTAAACGTACGCCAGGGGCCGTATTCTGAAAATTACCTGCAGCTTGCAGGTAAAGTTAGGCTAACTTTACCCACAGGTAAGGTGAAGGTAAAGTTAACCCTTTCATTCTTATATTGACAAATATGTCACACAGCTTTGCACTAAGTTTTTGATACAAAGAATAGGCTAATTCTGGCTAAATCTTATATTGACAAATACGTCAATGTATTTTAAATGTTCTAAGACGAGAAATTGCAAAATTTACCCGGCTGGTTGCTAGCTTTGTTGGGCCAAATTTGACACAATGGAAGCCTCCATATTGAGAACTTTGCCGCCAACATAACCAGTACAAAATTATAATTTCATTGTCAACTAAAAATTTTTTTTAGTTCCCTTGCTTCCGTAGTGCGTATTTGTGCTGCTTATTTTGCAAAGAAAACACTCAACTTCAAAGAAAAGCTTGTTTTTGCCCGTTGACACATATGTCAATATAAGATATTACTGAAGTTATTTTGTATGCGGTTTGTTCTGGTGCCATTGGCTTGGTTTATGATTTGAAGTTTTATTCTTAGAAAACAGCAATGCCAATGGCTAGTTTTGATTGCTGGTGACAGTTTGTTGTTCTGTGTTACAACCTGGAAAATCCTGTGGGCCACACATTATATGTATTTTGCGGTTTATATGAAGCTAAAATTTCAGACAAAACTCAAGTTGTAGGGTCACAGATGTATTGATTATAAAGTCTGTGAGAGCTTGAAAACTGTTGTGCAATGGGTGAGAGTCAAGACCTGTACTAATTTTTCCAACTTGGGGCCGTTCCGTTCAGCTCAGATGTCGGCCCGCCCATGTTGCCCATTAGGAGGAAAAAAGTTTATTTTGGGCCTTTAGCTCGTACATTATCATGAGTGTTCCTTGTCTCGCTTCTCATTTTGTTTTTCTGTATCATTTTTTATTTCACGTGTATGCGATACGCTTTAAATAGACTCTTTTGACCAAGTTGCGGACAAAACTTGGTTCCTGAAATTGACCACCGCCATTGTCATTCGAAAAAATTGACTAACGTGATATGCAAATTGTTAACCATTTCATCAATGGCAAATTTTAACGTCCTACAAACTTCCTGAAGTTATCACAAGAATAAAGCATCAAATAAAAACATATTTTATACTGGCAATATACAGTGCTAGTCTATATGCGAAATCTACGACCGAATTTGTAGGATTAGTTAAAAATTGTCTAGGTGGTTGTGACCTGCTAGCCGAGTGGTTTTAAATTACTGGTTAACCCGAAGGTAGATTTACAAAATTTACAAGACCAAAAGACTACTGTCACTTTTGCTCCTGCCAAGTGCCAAGCCAGTAGTGAATAGTCCATATACACGCTGTCGGCATATGGTTGCACAGTTATATGAGAAGGTAACCCAACTATGCACGGCATCTGCCTTGAGGGGCTAACCGAACCCTTTCCTCCACAGCTGTAGTCACTTTCAAAATATGACTACCGCTCTACAGCCAAGAAACAACTCTTTAGCACCGCACCCTCGGGCTGGTTCAACCAGAACGCTATATACCCTTTTATGTTTGGAAATCCTTCACAAATTTGGAGTTTTGCAAAATCATAGCCAAGCGGAAGTCATTTCCTTGTTATGTCTGTGAAGACATCCCTTACCCCGCCCGATCTGTAAGAAAAACAAGCACACCCGGCCCTGACCGCTGGCCAGGCTACGCCGCGCCACAAAGCTTGATTCATGTCTAAGTCAGTTAGTAAAAGTGCCTAGTTTTCAAAACTTAGCGTCGACATATGACTGCTAGGCTTCTACTAACCTCCAAAAACTCATTTTTAAACTTAACGCAAAACTACGGTTATTTGTCAAATAAATATATCTATCAACCTTCGGGTCATGTCTTATATTGACATATGTGTCAATGTTATGAAAACTGACAAAAACATCCAAATCTTTGAAACTTTTTTAAAAATATGTATGTTGGGATCAATTTAAAGACGTTTATATCAGTGAAAAATTTTTGAGGCCGAAAAAGTACCCTCTAAGAAAGAAAGGGTTAAATCTGTGGGTACAACTTTCGCTGCGGAACAAGATAAAGCACTTTTATAGCCCAAATATTAAAGGTAACCTTAGCTATCACATTGGCTTTAGCCAATTTTTGAGAATACGACTTTACCTTCACCTTACCTGTGGATAAAGTTAGCCTGACTTTACCTGCAGGTAATTTTGAGAATACGCCCCAGAAAAATATAAAACATACAGCAAGCCAAGCAACTTTTTAAGGTAGCGCACAGCAACAAAACTCATGTTCGGCGCTCAGCTCATGCAGTAAATAGCAAAAACATCTTTAATTGTACATCAAAGAGACATCAGAACAAACTATTTAAGGCCGATTCACACGGTGCGTTTTTGCCGCTGCGATTTTGACGCAAAACGCAAGCCGCAGGGTGTCGCAAGTGAAACGCACCATCTGAACAAAGGCCCGAATTCACATACTAAGAGTTATTCACATACTAACGCTAAGCATTTGCTAAGTGTTAGCGCTTAATTTGTACTAAACTGTTATTCACAAAATAAACGCTTAAAACTTAGTGTTATACTAAACTTAGCGTTTAGCAACTTTTGTGCTTAGTTTTGGCTTTGGCTTGGAGTGCGCTCCCTGCTTGATGTGGATCCGGAATTCGTTATTTATCGGCATTTCCATTTGCTATTTATAAATCCGATTATAGATTTATTTAAATTACTATTTCTTATTAATAATATATATTTTTCTCGAACTATAAATTTGTAAAAAATGTTTTCAGCAGGTGGATTCCTGAGAAATGCAAAATCAGCTCTACATGTTTCAGGGGGCATATCGTGAAAAATATAAATTTTCAAATAGAAGTTCTTGAAGAAAAATTACTTCGATTAACATGCTCTACTCAAAAATGTAAAAAAACGAATTTGGACAACAAAGTGCATTTTTTATTTTTGGCGATTAAACGAGCAAAATGGATCGAATTGGTCGGAAAATGTCACTAATATATCCTAAATTGCATGCCCTTTCTTCCCATGGCGGCCAAAAACCTCCCCCACTCTCCCTATCCCTTCCCCACACCATCCCCTAACTAAGCGCTTAGCGCCAGTGGCGTACCCAGGGGGGGGGGCTAGGGGGACATCAGCCCCCCCCTTCGCGATTTTAGCCCCCCCTTCGCGATTTCAGCCCCCCCTTTTTTTCACTTTTTTTTTCCTGTGGTCTTCTTTGGTTTTATGACACCGCTGAAAAAAATTTTCCGGCACGTTCCCAATTGACTAAAATTACACTGTAATTTCAAAAATTTTCCAAAATTTTCTTTCTAGAGGATGGATCTCGCCCCTAATTCATTACTGCGCTAATGTATATACACGACTTATATCTGCTATGGTGTATTAATAATGAGTAATGCTGACAACTATTATTGGTATTTAGTTATATATTTTGTGTGACTTTTAATTAAAAACCGTGTGGTGGGTGGAGTGGAGGACGAACGTCCAAGGACAGCCCTTGTCACCCATGGTTTTTCTTCAATTTTTTCCTGTATACAACGTATTTTTCAGATTTGCTAGTCCCCCCATCGCCCCATGGGCCGATTTTTCGTGCTTTTTTTATCTAAATGTGTGACTGTTAATCTAAATGACAAGTGTTGCTTAGAATTGGTTTTTCTATGCAATTATTATTTCAAAATTCTAAAAATACTCCAGCTTCTGGGGCGGCGCTGCCAAACCCAGACCCCTGCAACCACTCTTTTTTTACGACCAGTGTTGCTTAGAATTGCTTTTTCAATGCAAATTTTATTTCAAAATTCTAAAAAAGCTTCAGCTTCTGGGGGCTGCCGCCCCCAGACCCCTGCAATCACTATGATTTCACAACAAGTGATGCTTAGAATTGCTTTTTCAATGCAAATTTTATTTCAAAATTTTGAAAAAGACCCAGCTTCTGGGGGCTACCGCCCCCAGACCCCTGCAACCACTATATGTATATGAATTCACGACAACTGTTGCTTAGAAATGGTTTTGCGATGCAAATTTTATTTCAAAATTCTAAAAAAGCTCCAGCCCCAGACCCCTGCAACCACTATGATTGCACGACATGTTGCGTATATAAAACTTTTGCAATATCAATGAAATCAGTAGAAAAATTTTAAAAAGCTGAACTTTCTGCAGACTGCCGTGGAGTGCGTGTGCGTTTTCACACCCCCCGGTCGTCGACCATCAGTTCAGCCCCCCCCTTCGCGAAATCCTGGGTACGCTACTGCTTAGCGCTTAGGGAGCTCCCGAGGTCCCTAAACTTAAGCGCTTAATTCTAAGCCAAACACTAAATTTTAAGTATGTGAATACAAAATTGAAACGCTAAGTTAAGGGGGTAGTGTCGCGAAAGCAGTTTTGCTCATAGGTTGCAAAAAGAGATCTTTTTGCTTTGAACGTGTACGTTCACTGAGAAACTAGTCCAATGCTATACTGTGTTAAATAAGTACTGCCAGACAGTAACTACCAATATCTACCAATATCTTGAACCAATCACCGATTGTAAGCCAGACATCACACAATAAGGACATGAAAATTCAAAAAATTCAGCCAGATATCAGATTGGCCAGCTTGTGAAGCACACATAAGGTGTCGACGCACGGTTTTTTGCCGCAAATAAGAAAAAAGAAAAATAAAGGTTCGTTTTTCTTTTGATTTTAAAATATGCGTTCAAATTTTTCACAATTTATCATTATTGCTGTGAGTACTTCACTGTTTACGCACAGTTTCACAGTTCAAATAGGTATTACTCCGCAACCACTCAAGCAATTTCCACTAAATTTTGTGTGCATAAACTACAACATAAGTCCTTTTAGTCTATGTAAACAAACTAAACAAATAAGTTGATAATTGTGACGAAAAAATTGAATGTGAATAGGTTTTTAAAACGTCATTTTTCCGACTTTGAGACCTCACTGCAAACAGTATACTGCATCGATTTTGATGAAACTTGGCGAAAATACTTGCCTTAACATATATTTTCAAAATATATAAAGAACAATGTCTTATCTTTTTCTAAAAATGTTTTACAGTTACGCAAAATCGACTGCTTTCGCGACACTACCCCCTTAAGCGTTAGTGTTTGCTAAGCGCTTAAATAAACACTAAGTATGTGAATAACACTTAGCGCTTATAAGCGCTAACACTTAGTGTAAACACTAAGTTTAAGCGTTACACTTAGTATGTGAATACGGGCCAAAGTTTGCGGCATCAGTGCGTCTCGCATGCCAGTTTGCTGCGTCTTGATTCTTTCAAAAAAATGACAAACAGCTTTGCGATTATTGTTGAAACCAACATGTCCGCAGCACCAAAACGCACTGAAAACGCAGGCTGAATTGCAGTCTGGCGTTTAGAACGCTGCGGCAAAATCAAGACGCAGGCATTCCGCACTAAAAACGCTGCGTCTGTTCAGACAGTGCGTTTTGCGTGCGGCAAGCTGCGTTTTGCCGCAGCGGCAAAAACGCTGCGGCAAAATCGCAGTAAAATCGCAGCGTGTGAATCGGCCTTTACAAAACAGTTCAGCACTCTAATGTACAATGTAAATGTGTCAAATTCTTTGACCATTTAGAATTTCCTATTCACACTCATTTTGTTTTTTGACCTAGCTCAGCGAAACTTCAACCGATCTTAACGATCTTGGTATCAATAGGAAGATCTTTCAATACTCTAGACGTGATTGATCTTTGATTTTTCATTTATACAGTACTGTGCAAAAAAGTTCCCTGTTCGTCGGCGTACGACGAGCTTCGTCGTTCGCGAAAAGTGACGAACGGTGGCCGGAAAGTGACGAACAAAAAATTTTCAGTTTTTCACTTTTTTACATAGAAAATGTGTTTTGGAGCACTTTTGGAAAATTTTTTTGTTCGTCACTTTCCGCCAACCGTTCGTCACTTTTCGCGAATGACGAAGCTCGTCGTACGCCGACGAACAGTGAACTTTTTTGCACAGTGATTTGAGTAATCATTTTATATTAAAACAAAAACTTTTATGCTACGGCTACAAAATTGTCTAAAAAATAAGTTTTTTCCCGCACAAACTTTGAACAGTCACTACGAATACCATAAATACGAATTCATATGCATTTAACCCGAAATTTGCACTGAACCTTACTTTTGCTGTAACGCGTCAATCAGCCTGGCCCGGGTAGCTTTAGAAAAAGTTTTGTAACTTTTCAGAGCCTGAACCTATTTTAGAAATTTTTTCAGCCCTCAGTAGCTTAGAAGTTACTCTTTCAATGGTAGCAGCAGGTTTTCATTTGATGAAGTATTTTTGCCCAAATTCACTTTTGCGCAAAAAATTTCATGTAAAGTTTAATTTTTGGCCAAAGTTTGATTTCCAGCTAAAGCTTACATTCTACAAACTTCTAACCTAGCCTATTCAAAAGAGCGTTCAATTTTCCCCCCAGTTTGGGAGATATAGGGTGACTCCCCCCCCCCCGCCTCAGTTGCGCCCGTCCGCAGCATCAAAACGCACGGAAATCGCAGGCCCAATTGCAGTCTGGCGTTTAAAACGCTGCGGCAAAATCAAGACGCAGACGTTCCGCACTGAAATTGCTGCGTCTGTTCAGACAGTGCGTTTTGCCGCAGCGGCGAAAACGCTGCGGCAAAATCGCAGTAAAATCGCAGCGTGTGAATCGGCCTTAAGGCCGATTCACACGGTGCGTTTTTGCCGCTGCGATTTTGACGCGAAACGCAAGCCGCAGGGTGTCGCAAGCGAAACGCACCGTGTGAACAAGTTTTGCGGCCTTAGTGCGTTCGTAGGTCAGTTTGCTGCGTCTTGACTGTTTCAAAAAAATGACAAATTGGTCCGCGAAATTTGTTTATGCCTACACGTCCGCAGCATCAAAACTCAATGAAATCGCAGGTCGAATAGCAGTCTGGCGTTTAAAACGCCGCGGCAAAATCAAGACGCAGGCATTCCGCACTAAAAACGCTGCGTCTGTTCAGACATTGCGTTTTGCCTGCGGCAATTGCTTTTTGCCGCAGCGGCAAAAACGCAGCGGCAAAATCGCAATAAAATCGCAGCGTGTGAATCGGCCTTTAGGTTTAGGCTTAAGCTTAAATGCTTAGGCTGAGGCGTAGTAGGCGGGCCGCAAAGGCTTAGTTTTAGTTGCTTGCATCAAATAAAAGGACTCTTGCTACTGTGAGATCATAAATAAAGCTGCACTTTTAAACCATACTTGACCGTCAGTGTCAGCTTGCTGCTGAGCATCAGTGTCCAGTGACGTTTTCACATCGTATTTATGGTATTCGCTTTCATTAAAAATCGCTGCTTATGCCTAATTATGCTTATTTTTCTATAAAAATGTAATTAATTTATTGTCTACGCGAAAAGAAACGAAAACTTTTGATATGCAAGCTTAATTTAACTATGTATATTTCGCCTCTCTTTTTCAGTTGGCAAAATTACGATTTTTAGTATAAATGAGCTAAATATGTTGCTAACAAAGCTGTATTAAATATATTACTACGTGTTACTTTATGACGATCAAACTTCAGGTTGATATTACGACTGTATTGGTCATAATTTTCGACCATTAGCCGTATTATGTCGAAAAACGATGATTTTCGACTAAAATTAAAATTTTTTCGAAAAGGTATAAATCAACGTTTTTTGGCTTGGAAAGTGCAAAAAATGAACTCAGCGCATGCGAAAACCTATAAAAATGTGTTTTCACGGTGAAAAAATGTCAGTTTGAGTTTCTCCCCCCCCCCGCCTCAGTTGCGCCGGACTCCGGGTCATTAGTCGAAAAAATGCCGTTTTTCTGACTTATTCTACTCCAAAGGGTTTTAACACCAATAATTTCACTCTAGATTTTTATTAAAAGGGGCGACAGCTATTTTGGGGGCTAGAGATCAGATTGGGGGCTTGGCTGACGATGGGGGTTCTATATTTTTATTAAAAGATATGGGGTGGGAAGCACGTAGCAGCCAAAAATAATTTTCACCCTATTCTTCAGTTTGACCATACACATGTAGGTACTGTTTGACAATATACATGAACATGTGTATGGTGTCATTTTGACCACAATTAAAAGAATACCTAAAACTCGTGGCTTTAAAACCCACCTGTAAGTAGACGGTGGGTGGCTCACGAACCGACGAACTGAAAAATTTTAAACCTTTGCTCAGCATCCCCTTTCCCCGGAACACTTACAGGCAACCTCGCAAACGTCGAAACTGGTGTAGACTAGAATTCGGGAGTCTGCCCATTACGATACAGTCTTGCTATATACAGTTTGGATTGCAAATAAAGAACTATTAGAGTCTCGCTTATCTTCTTATGTAACTTTTTTCTATCCCAGATTTCTATGTCCCTCATTTTTCAGTGTGTTCTTTCTTATAGTCTAAGTGGCGATGGGAAAACTATTTGGCAAACAGCATGGTCACAAGCTGCGCACCGGTCGTCCTCTGTTAAACCCTGGTCCCCACAGCGCTGACAACGAGCGCTCTAACCTGCTGCAGTCCGGTTATGTGCACGTAGACGAACAGCAGTTGACCAGAACCGGAATACGGGGTTGGAGACTGCTGGTGCTGCTGATTGTGTTAGCCATTCTGTTTCTACTCGCAATTGCAACTTTAATTGTGAGTTGTTGGAAGCCATTATATCCTTGTAGGCGTTAAGTAGATTTACTTACACCTATATAATATTTGTTTGCGTTTTATGTATATAGAAGTTAAGATTATGATGACATTGATTATGGGCTCGTTTGTTGCACATGCATTTATATATAGTACTTGTGTTCACTTTTATATTTATATAATAACCTATTGGAGACAAAACCGCACCCCTTTTTGGTCCAATGTCGCAATGTCGCATGCACAACAAAATACTCCAAACATCTCTGTAGGCTCCGTAAAAGGAATTTAAAATCGTTTTGATCATGTTTACAAATTTTATGAGGAAACAGAAATTCGACTTTTCATGCCAAAGAATTCGAGAAAATTTAGACAATTTATGAATTTAAAACAACTTTGGTCGATTCACAGTGCTCGTCTGACAAATCGTATATATATTATTATATATATTGTGTATCTGTATTCTGTATGTTTCGTTTTAATCATGACATCTATGAAGACAAGTTCAGGGCAATTTCCATTGATTTCACTTTTCAGTTGTATGTCTGATCTTTTTCAGTGCAATATTCTGTTGGTAACCCGCCTCAATATTCATTATCGTGGCATGCCATGGCTCCAGTTCATCCGTACAGAAAAGGCTGAGCGTGTTACACAATTCAATAGACCTGTTTATTTTCAAACGTTGGCCGTGAAAAGAGCGGTGGGAGGACATTGGATGAAGGATTTCATGATCTCTGGTCAAGAAGTAAGCCACTAAAGTAGTATATATACGCAGTGGCGTAGCCAGGAAAAAATTTCGGGGGGGGGATGACTTTTCGATTTTTGAAATGCGTTAAAATGCACGTAATTGCGATTTTAACGCAAAAAACGACACATATTAGCAGTTTTTGGTCAAAAACAATGCTAATTTTTGTCCACAGCAGCATCGCACTGAAAAGAAGAGCTCAGAATACCGAAAATTACAAAATTAATAGGCTGGCAAGGGTCCAGAAGCTAGCAAACTTTTTCGAAATTTTTTGACATTAAAAAGTGTACATTTACTAAAAATGTCATTTTTGCAACAATAGAACAGCTAAAACGATACACTATACAGTGTATTAAGCAAGTACATAGTGCATATTACAACTATATGTATATACATGCATATGCTTGCATGCAAGACAAAAGCCAAGAACACTATGCCAAAGAGTTGCAGGGGTCTGCAAATTGCAAAAAAAATGGGAAAATTTTTGATTTTTATGCCAAATTTGGTTTATTGGAGACGTCTCGGAAATTTTTTCTGGCCGGACCAAAAAACCAAAGGGGGACCCTTGTGTAAAATTTCAGTCGGAAAAAATTTCGGGGGGGAATTCCCCCCATCTCCCCCTGGCTACGCCCCTGTATATACGGTAGGAATAGGGAGGGATAGGACTTTCTATCTCGGTCATTACGCCAGACTACATTGCTCTTGAATTCAGGCGGTTCCAGGATTTTGAAAAGGGACGGGTGCAGCTTTGGAAGTTTTCCATTTTTTTCGGCGGTTTTGCATTATTTCGGCATAATTTTACGTGTATATATATATATATATATATATACAGTACATTGCAAAAAAAGTTTCTAATTCGTTACTGGTAACGAACATTCGTTACCAGAAAAAGACGAGGCTTCGTCCAAAAGGACCAAGGTTTATCGTAAAAGACGAAGCTTGGTCCAAAGAGACGAACGTTTGTCCAAAAAGACAAAGCTTCGTTACCAAAAAAAGACGAAGGTTTGTCCAAAAAGACCAAGTTTTGTCTTAAAAGACGAAGCTTGGTCCGAAAAGACGAACGTTTGTCCAAAAAGACAAAGCTTCGTTACCAAAAAAAGACAAAGGTTTGTCCAAAAGGACCAAGTTTTGTCTTAAAAGACGAAGCTTGGTCCAAAAAGACGAACGTTTGTCCAAAAAGACAAAGCTTCGTTTTCTTCGTCTTTTTCTAGTAACGAATGTTCGTTACCAGTAACGAATTGGAAACTTTTTTTGCAATGTACTGTATATATATCGTGACATTAATAGTGGCATCGAAACTACATTTCGTGCACTAAGTGTAAACAGCAATTAGCCAGCAAGGGTCTAACGGCTACAGCCCGCAGAAGCTGAGCAATTTTTAGATTTTCAAAAGATTAGTTAGCATTGCTGACTTGAATTTGACGTGATTTGCCAGTTTTGCATAGTGTTTCGTATGTGCTTTGCATACTGTTTATTTTTAACATATTAGATCTTATTGGAAACCTGAAGAGAATGAAGACACATCGAAAATTTTATAAAGTTTTCGGCCCAAGTGTAGTGTCCTACACTGTTAACTTTGTTGCAAATTTGCCAACTTTTCCAACTCAACTTGGCCAACTTGGCCAACTCAACTTGGCCAACTTGGCCAACTTAAGTTGGCCAACTCAACTTGGCCAACTTGGCCAACTTGAACATCCGATACTTTGACTTTGGCCAAGTTGGCCAAGTTGAGCTGGCCAACTTGAGTTGGCCAAGTTGATTTGGCCAACTTAAGCTGGCCAAGTTGGCCAACTGAAGTTGGCCATGTTGGCCAACTGAAGTTGGCCAAGTTGGCCAAGTCAGCTGGCCAATTTGACCTTTTCTAATAGCACAAAACCAGGACGGTGTGCCCCCGGATGTGCCCTCAAGATTTTTTAAAATAATTTTTAATGTCTTTTCAGATTCATTTATTTCTCATCATCCAACATTTAGGCAGAACAGTTAACAATTCTCCGAAACAAAACTAACTAACTACGTATATACATCAACTGATTAAGTTGGCCAAATTTGGCCATGTAGGACACTACACTTGGGCCAAGTTTTCTAATTTAAGAAAATCAGGCTTACAAAAATCACATTTATTGTATGATCAAAACCATTGTGTAACATTTCAGTAAAAAAATTTTGGGGAGTGTCCAAGTGTGGATCCCCTCGATTGGTTTCTTATTCTTACTCACTCCAACTGGTGCTTGCTTACTAAAAAATTTTGTAACGGGGTTTGTTGTGGAAGAGATCTGTAAACAGGGAACATTAAGGTTTAAGTAGCCATTGAGGTAACCTAGTAAAAAAACCTGAGAATAGTAAAAAAATGGTGTCTATAGAGGTATATAGGTAGTAAAAATAGTAGTCATATAATTCCAAGTTGACTAAATGGCATTGATGGATTGCTAAATGTTCTGTAAGATTAATCATTCAGATTTTCCCAACCGGAAATCTCATCACAACGGTCAGAGTTATGCAAACTTAATGCGAAAGACGTAAATTTTTTCCGAAATTAAAAGTTGTCATTTTTTTACTGATGGTTCAGATCCTGAGTCGTTACGGACAGTTGCGTGTCCGTACGCTCGTGGGCTTAACTCATGCCGCGAGTTCATTGCCTGGATCATCATTTCATCAGTAGGGTAGTGTTTGCCCTCTGACAACTGACGACAATTTCCATGTCATTTTATTTATTCGATTTGTGAAACATTAGCTAAACTGGTTTCGTTTAACTTTGTATTAATACTTTGCGCATGTTGAATACTGTTTGTTTTCAGGTGCTTATCACCGCTAATTCATCTAGCGCGGCACGGCGCATTGCTCCACAACGTGAGTGCAGTTTTTTTTCGTACGACGTTGACAATGTGAATAGACGGATTTTATCATGACTTCTGCATTGAAAATTTCTGGCAGCATTAATAAATAAATAAGTTATGTTCGCTCTTTGAGCTAGAAATACTTTTTTTCAGGATTAGTCCTCATGAGTGACTTGTTGGTTACTCACTGGTTTTCAAACTGTAAACTTGAAAATCAATTTTTGATTGCCATTATTCTAAAATTGCTTTTGTTGGAATTAGGGAAATCAGTTACGATTTTAATTGCAGTGGTTATTTCAAACGAAAAGGTGTCCTTATTGGGTGTGGACGATTTTACTGTCTTCAACCGAAGAGGAGAGTTGGTTTTCGACGCAAAGTATCCGAAACTGAACGCTTCCAAACGCGGGATTAGCGATTTGCGGCTGGATGAAATACGCACTAATCAGGTTTGCTGTAGTTGCTTTGTAACTGAAACATACTGGATTTAGATTTTTTAGGTATCTCGTATTTATTTGTCGCCCCCTCATTCTTTGTTAAATAACTTCTGGATATTTTCTAAGAACTGGCTAAGCTAAGATATTCAGTGGAAGCCTGATCCTGTTGAATTCTTTCATTGCCAAGTCGCATTCATGTTGAAAAATTATGTAGTTTTATAGTTTATAATATTTTAATGAATACGTAATTAGTTATGACTGGACAATGAGCTTGCGTGATTGATTGTTTCATAATCGAACACGTTTGTCTATCCTTACTGCTGCTTCAAATTTTGCGTATATCCTTGCTATTTGCAATGACTGTCTTTTTTCAGTGCTGTCTTTTTCTTCTTCACTTGTTTAATAATTCCAGTGCTACTTCTAGGTGAAAGCTTCTTTGGACGGACCATTGCGTTTAGAAAGTCGCTCCTCACTCCATTTCAAAGGAAACGGAGGAAACTATTTCAATGGCAAAGTAGTCAATATCAGGGCTGAAAAAGACATTAAATTGTCCGCCGACAAAGTACGTATTAATCAAAATAAGGCCGAACACTACAATAGCTGAAAATCACCACAATGCGCAGAAAGTAGCACTGTTTTTAAGTAACTAATAACATGTGCCTGATGTGTCGTTTTTTGCGATGAAAAGGCGATCAAGTTACGCCACTGCCTGACGCTTTAAGCTCCATAGTTGTACATTTGTAACATGTCTTATACTTTGTCGTTTCTGGAACCGAACCATGAAGTAATTCCAGATATGTTTGTACTTTCATTTTCTCTCAGAGTTCAGTATTTTTGATGAGACTATGTACAGTACCGAAACGATATTCAGTCATTAATTAGCCGTAATAAATGTCGCCAGCCACTCTTTGTTTCAGGAAGGTGGGTCAATTTCCTTGAGCGGCCATGAGGGTAAAGTTTTTATCACCGACATCGTGAATTGCCCATTTCCAGCTCTCCCGATTGTTCTGCAGATGTTCTTGGACTGCGACTCTGCGCTTGTGACACTGGGCGTCTGTTTGTCATCCAGGGAAATATGGACTGTGTTTTTAATGAAACTGTTTGTGTGTAAAAGTTTTTCTTCGCCATTTTTATGCATTCAATGTGACTAGCATTGATTTATGTGTAATTTCTGTAACGTGGCCAGTTTTTATTCAATTATGATTTTTACTGCCCTGAACTGAATGGAACTAGCCTCAAGTTCACGTCCACGAAATATAATGAAAAATTTGCCGTGGTTTCTTAACATGTATATACTTTCCAGTCGTGGTGTCGTGAACTTTTAGATTTAGTTAAAGTCAGGTGGTATGTATAAAATACCTTTCGAATCTTATATTGGAATAGTCATAATTTTAAGGCAATGTGTATATATAGACTATATATGTGAACATGATGTCACCAGAGATGCACAGGAGCAATAGGGGGTATGGGGAGGGTTCCTATTCTATCTAGTCATTTTTAAGGCACTTTTTTGGCCGCAAGAAAGGGAACCGGGGAAGGGGGGAGTCCGTATGCCCCCTCCCTCCCCCAGCACTATGTGCATCTATGGATATGATATCTTCATATGTTCGTTTGT
>JASANF010018280.1:0-28821 GCA_030248245.1 Trissonchulus sp. WLG1_4
ACTAAGCCTAGACGATGCCTTAAAATATCATAACGCACTCAAAACTATCCAAAGACAAAGATTATAGCCAATTTTGGCTTCGAACTTTAGCCTACGTTCTAGGGATGGAAGTCTCGGTCTCGGTCTCGGTCTCGGTCAAAACCCGAGACTAGCCCAGTCTCGGTCTCGGTCTCGGTAGTCGAAAAGTCTCGGTTTGTACCCGGTCTCGGTCGGTTTTTCAAATCTGTGAAAAATTTTCCTGTGGTCCCCCCTTTGGTTTATATTTTTGACAGGAAAATTTTTTAAGTTTTTAAGTTTGTGGTTTAAGCCCGGTTCATACTCGTCCTTGTCCTTGTCCCTATCGTTTTGTCCTTAAGCGATTCCAATAAAACTACCTGGCCAATTGAGTTGATGTTTACTTTGAGGCAAGTCTGGGTCACATCCAGATCGTATGCCAAAAATTAGCCCAAATGCTTTGCTGAATTCGTCACTGCAGCTGATCGAAATTTGTCCTTGTCCGTGTCCTCACGTCCTTAAGGACAAGTATGAACCGGGCTTCACAAAAATTTCACACCAAACAGTGAGATTCTGTCAATTTGTTTCCGAAAACAACTTTACCGTGGTTGTTTAGTAAATCAGTAAACACAATACACACACAAAAATTTATGTTTATGATTAGGTTTCTTGTTTCATGTTATCGTTCAAGTCTGTCTGTGTGATTATTTATATTTTATTCTTCAGTATTAGTGTTTGGCTGGTCAACTTTTTTATGCCAATTGGTGGCTTCACAATTTCACATACTTAACTGTAATTTCCAATTAGTATAATATTATGAGTTTAGCAAAAAATCAAAAAATCTGTGAAAGTTCAACTAAACACGCCTACTACTCAGAACTATGCGGTGACACATGTAGTTTGGTAAATGAGAAGGGAAGACTCTGCTCCCAACTAAAATTTAGTCCCAGGGGATTGAGGGGGCCCCAATCACAGGGGTGTCAAAGGATGAAAGAGCGTCACCGTCACGGCGCGCAGGTCTAATTTTTGAGCTAAAAATCCTTTCTATCTTGGGTGTATTTTAGCAGAACATCGGTAATTCCAATACAATCGGAGCGATTTTTAACTAAGTTCGGCCAAACAGTGTCAAACATTGTTATTTTCTGGCGAGAACAAGGACAAATTGCGTCTGCTTTGGGACAGAGGTCAAAATTTCACAGTATGTAAGAAGACATGGTTCCAGACTCACACACAAGGAGAAAATAACCAGGAATGTATCCAAAAGTACCGTGATGTAGCTGTTAGTTATATATACATAAGGTGTCTGACCATGGTCTTGTAATTTTACCTAAAAACTTGTAAAAAGTCACCAAATCAATAGGTAAAAAAATGGCAAAAAATGACCCAGTCTCGGTTTTGGCGGTCTCGGAATTTGGTCTCGGTCTCGGTAGTCTCGGTTTCGTGGTGTCGGTCTCGGTCTCGGTCTCGGTCTCGGAAAAAAAACCGAGACTTCCATCCCTACTACGTTCACTTCCAAAAACACTGAAAATGCAATTTTTGAGGGGTCATAGCTCAGAAAATCCAAATTTGTGGATAGGGGTTCTATTACAAAAATTGCTTCCCTCAAGGTGCTCTACTCCAAAAAATAGGTCCACTATTCCCCCCCCCCCAACTGCACTTGATCCGATTTTTTATTGCCCAAGCCTGAGCCTGAACCTGAGCCTAAGCCTAAGACTGATACTAAGCCTAAGCCTAAGCCCCATACTAAGCCTAAGCCTAAGCCCCATACTAAAGCCTGAGCCCTAAGCCTAAGCCTAAATTAAGGCCAAGTTTGAATTTGGTCAAAAGTTGGACGTTTTTGGCGAATTTGGCCAATTTTTCGTCAGGAACCCGGTCAAAGAGCCTTTGTTTTGATTCTAAAAAATTGTAACCAATAATCTGACACCATTTAGACACGATTAGAACAGAAAAAACAAGAGCTTCGGAAAAAAAATTGCGAAAACGTCCCTCACTGAGGGTTCAGATTTCGGGGGGTCGTATCTCAGAAAACCCAAAAAAATGAAACAGGGGTTCTTGAAGCAAAAATGGTTCCCCCAAGGTGCTCTACTCAAAAAAATAGGTCCACTATATATTCCCCCCAACTGCATTTAACCCGAAAATTCTCGATTGGTTTTTCTGGGGGCTGCGGTCCCAAAACCCCTACAATTCTATGGCTACTATATACTATTCCTTGTTATTTATCTTTCATCAACGCCTATGCATCATGCATGTATATATAGACAAGTACATTAGGCCATGGGCGTACCCAGGGGAAAGAGGAATGGGGTGGAATTTCCTCCGCCCCCCCCCGAAATTCTTTCTTTCCCAGTGAATTTTTACACAAGAGTCCCTCTTTTTATTGCCCGTCCGAAAAAAATTGCCGATACGTCTCCAATTGACCAAATTTGTGGTTTACTGATCTTGCTTTTGTAATGCGGATTTAAGTGTTAAAATTGCTAAAAGGTGTGTTTTAACCCATTAAAGAGAAAGGTCAATCACCCCAAAAAATTTTTCTGATACTCCATAACGCCACTGCATTATTAGGCTGCATTTGCAAGTGTACACGTCACACGAGTATATATGCATAATGCTGCATTTATATATATACTTGTGAAAACAAAAAATTTCTGATACGTTTATAGTTACATTTACATTTATAGTTACGTTTATAGTTTATAGTTACGATACAAAAATCAGCTTAAAAACTGAAAAAATCTCCAGTTTTTTTCGGGGGGCTGCCGCCCACAATCCTGCAACCTTGTGTCTTGATTCTGTGATCTAGGGTTATTAATGCGAATTTCAGTGCTAAATGTGCTACTAAGTGAATTTTAACATTATATATATATATATATATATATATATATATATATATATATATATATATATATATATATATTATATATAGTGTAACGTACTGTGCTATAAAAAGTTCTCTGCCCGTCCGCGCACGGCCAGCGTTATCCTTTGCGAAAACTGAGCAAAGTTGGCCGGAAAATGACTATTAAAAATTTTTTTGCCATTTTTTTATATTTGTCTAGAACCTATTTTCAAGTTTTTGCAAAAACGAAGCTGTTTGTTTGATGTTGACACAGACTTTTTTGGCTTTAAGGCACTCCAGTAGATTTCCCAAAGCCTAAAACTCAAAACATGTTCGTCACTTACCAGCCAACGTTGGTCACTTTTTGTGAAGGATAAAGCTCGTCATACGCCGACGAGCAGTTAACATTTGTATGCACAATGCTGTACTTGTTTAAATGGTAAAAACTCACTAAAGAAACTTGATTGCACAAAAAAATTATGCCGTGACTTCCCCACCCTTTCCCACCGGCGGCCCCCCCTCCTCCCTCGCCTGACTCAATTGGGAGGGAGATTACAGCCCCATCGCCTCTAACTGCAGGAGTACCAAATAAAAGCCCTCATCCTTCTTTACTTTTTGACATAAGTCCAAATTCGTCGGTTGAAGAAAGTTGTACCTCAAAACAATGATTCCCAGAGCGCAGGGTTAAGTTTTGATTAAATCCACATTTGATCATAATTAACCATAGCAGGCCGGCAGGCATGCCGAGCCGGCCGGCTCGGCTCGGCACCGAAATTTCCGGCTCGGTCTAACCCTATATATTATATGGATCGCTAATCATTGAAAAGTTATATAGTTTTAGCAAACAGCAAATGTATCAGAGCGAAAAAAAGTACACAACAGTGATTCAAAAAGGCTACAAAATATATGGTAGCAACGAAACTGCAAAAAACCACTTTTCAAAAAGTACAAAAAAGTATATACAAACTCACTTTTGTACTTTTTTGCACTAACTTTTTTCCTGTGATGCATACGCGTATATCAGTTTAGTATATACTCAATTTTTGTTTCAGGTCTGCTCAAAATGGCGCATGTGTGTCTGGAACAAATAGACAAGTCACCGGCTGAAAATATTGATACCCAAATTCAGCACTATGAAAAGGTATATACTATAATATGTTTCGACAGGCAGCATGTATGAGGGGGAAGGGATAAGGGGGTATATACCCCCTTTACAATTCGAGGGCCCGTGGGAGGGTCCCGAAAATTTGGGCAAAATTTAGTAAAAATGGCCTTTTTTGGGAAAATTTTACACATTTTGAAAAGTTTAGGGTAGTTTTGGCCGATCTGGGGGCAGGGTCCCCAAAATTTGGCCGGAGAGGTCACCCAAAATTTGGACCCCGTTACATGTATGGAGGAGTGCAATTTGGACCAGTATACACCGCTCTCGAAGATGAACTTTCACTTATTTAAAACGACAGGCCATTGCTTTCGTCAATGGTATATAAACCACTGACAGCGCTTTTCTCAACCTTGTGACTAGTAATCATTAGGTTGGTTGTCCTACTTGTTTGCTCCCTGCGTAGGTAGGTAGGTAACCCCTGGACTTAACGTCCGGCTGATCCAGCCTTGGGGCTTGGTGCTCATGTCCGTTTAGTGGCCTGGAGCGTCAGAGGTGCCAACTCAGAAGCGACTACATCCGTGGAGGGGGGGGGGCAGTCCCTCAGGCAAATGCCCTTCACGGACCCCTGTTACCTTCCCACATGTCTGTGGTACCCATTTACCTACCCCGTGGGGATGAACTGCTGGGTTGGCAGGAGCACAGGCGACCTTAGTCTGTTGCTCAGGGAGATTTCGTAAACCTTCTGGGTGGGATTCGAACTGCCAACCTTCGGATTGAAAGTCCAACGTCCTAACCACTAGGCTACGAGGTCAAACGTCCACGACAATAGTATATACGCTCCCTCCGTATATACTATTGTCAAATTGCAAATATTTGAATTTTGACTGCTAATTTTAGGTTATTGAAAAAGTGGACAAGGCCCAGCGAATGCTGCAGTACAAACGGGACAGTGCTAAAACCAAGATTCAGCTGACATTCAGCATTTTTATGCAGCAGGTATTTGCATATACGTAATACTGGTATATATTGGTTGTTTTTATGTGATATCAGTAATCGTATGCAAATATCTTTTTAGTTTTTGGCTGTGTCACACTTTATAGAATCCTAAGGTACAACGACTGTTTAAAAATTGTAAATTCTCGCAAGTCATGTTCTTCTTTGACCGATATGCAATCCTGTAATGACAATCTTTAATTTCTGTAATATACTGTCGAATTCTCAATATAGCCATTTAAAATCAACTGAATATGCATACTTGAAAATCGGTTATACAATTCAAATTTATGCTGATACTCTGCTTGATTTTGAAGATGCAATCAATTTATTGAAAAGTTACGAAACGAAAACTAAAAAACATTACAAAAATTGGCGGATAAAATATAAAATATGTAAAAAAGTGATACAATGCTTAGTTGGTGTAAGCGGATGTGACTTCAGGCGGCGGTTCTTCCCTCGACTGAGAAGGATGGTGTGTCATTGCAGCTTAAAGACAGCCAGGCGCGCCTAGTGACTGACGTCAACCGAATGTACCGGGAGTCGGAGGCCGTCATCTGCCAGGTCAAGGAAAAGTCCCAGGGGGCCATCAGTGATCTACAGAAACTCAGCGCTCTGATGGAGGAAGGAGAGCTGACCAGCCTGGATATCGAAACCAAACTCATGGATCTGAGCGGAGCTTATGACCTATCGGTATTTATTGGTTTATTTATGTACAGTACAATATACATACATACATACATACATGTACACGGGTGCGGTCTGGGGGGGGGGGGGGTTTGTCCCGACGTTTCGGGGGCTTGAACTGACAACCACGCAAAAAATATTAAATTTTGCCTAAAAATTGGAAATTTTTGCAAAATTTGAATGTTTTTAGCTATTTTTTCGCTTTTTGAACATTTTTGAAGCATTTTACAGCGATCTGAGACAATTTTTGAGGTTTTTGTGGACTCTTGTCAGCACCAAGCGGGGGCATTGGCATGGCATTTAACATTGGCATTTTTGACGCATTTTACAGCAATCTCTGTGGCACCTTTTAAGTTTTGGGCTCCTTTTGATAGCATAAAGGAAAGGGGCTTGCCCCTTTGAGTTAAGTCTGAGAGGGGGCTTGTCCTGCAATCTCATATTTGGGGGAATTGCCCCCCCCCAAATTCCCCATGTATAAACACGTCTTAAAAACCCCAAACAAACAAAAAAAAAAAAAAAAAAAAAAACCAAAACACAAATAACAATAACAAACAAAACAAAACACACACACACACACAAAACCAAACAAAACACAAAAAAACAAAAAACCCATACAAAAAAAAAGTACTCTGTGTATACATGTTTTTGTGTCTTGATGTTTTGTATTAAAGGACTTTTTTGCTTGAGATAATATTGATTAGAGGTATATCGACTTTCGTTAAATGCAGATTATATAACTCATTAATAGTATTCTACTCGTAGATTAATGCAGATTAGTATAACTCATTAATAGTACTCATTAATATTAATAGATTTTTAGAAATTATAAAAGTTGAAAAATTTATTAAAAATAGAAATTATAAAAGTTAACGTTAAAGTTAAAGTTAATAACTATTATGATTTTGAAAGTGTAGCATTGATTCAATGTTTTTGTCGGGAATAATATTACGCATAGATTATGTATTTTATTCTGATGTAATCGGCCGCGTCTAAATGCGGTGTCTAGTCTAGAGTTATTCCTTTCCTCAACTGCCAAGTTAGCTTGTGAATCTATAATTATATAGCTATTATATCAAGTTCCTGCTGCATATTTAGCAAAATCCTAGTGTATATATAATATTTTATAAGACTATCAAATGGTATGTAAAACTTCTGTTAGCCACTAAGTAAAGCAGAAGCGTTTGAGAAAAATCCAAAGTATTACGTGACACAGTAAATATCTCACGTTCGTATGTAAAAAAAACTAAGCTGTATATATATATATATATATATATATATATATATATATATATATATATATATATATATATATATATATATATATATATATATATATATTCTACACCATTTTTCATATGCAAACATAACTAAGGCTTCTTGAAGACTCGGCTAAATAGCAGCTATGAAAGTCTGCATTCATTGAAGCTGTATAGTTGTATATTTTATATACGTATTAAATTCTGTCCAACTATTATATGATGTTTGTATGATGATGATTTATGATGATGATGATGATTATATTATATGTGTTGCAGAACGAACTTAAACGGGTGCACGCGTACAGCCACTTGGAATTCTGCGAGAACGACGCTCAGAGCAGCGTGCAGGCCGTCAGCGCCGTCGAACGTCTGGGTTACATTCGCTGCTTTGCCACACAGCCCGTCCAGGTGTGTCTGGAACTGATCAAATCGCCCGGACAAATCGTGTCCGGCACCCTTCGAGTCTCCGAGCCAGTTCACATTCGAGTCAAGTGCCGCAATGACGAGCCATTCCTCATGGACCAATTGACGGCTGAAGTGAAGGATGAGCGGTATTGGTTTTTTTACCGATTCTTCATCCCGACAGGAACTGTTATTGACTTGAGTTCTGCATAGTTTGCGTGCCTAGACTAGAGTATTTTACTTAGGTTAAGGCAAAAATTGCAAACAAGGTCGCAAATTATTGTAATGTTTGTTTTTAGTTTTCGTTTCGTAGTTTTATGTATAGTTTGTGTGCTCAACTTGACTGTATTTTACTAAAGGCAACGCAAAATCAAACGAGATATGCGAGACGCAGCATACTATATACTTCTTATTGTGAGTATAGTCTGTTTTGACAAATATGCTACAAATTATCTATTTGACACATATGCTACAAATTAGTAATGAAAGAGTTTATAACCAAGTTCTACACTAATAATAATTTGATAAGTTATTGATTTTTTGCTTGATTTTTTATTTTTTCAGTTCCCAAAACATTCCCTGCGATATCACCAAGCCGGGATCTGAAATTCGTATCTCGTTTGTGCCCCAGGTCATTGGGACCTACACCGTTCGTGTCCGTCTGTATGGGGCCGACGTTTCCAACAGTCCCCTGGTGCTGAGCATTAGTTCATCGGTGGGGTCAGGCGGTCAAGGGGTCAAAGGTCACGCCAAGCAAGGACGACGCTCCCTTGACGTGGCCTTTGGCCAAATGGCCAGCGACAGTAGCTCAGAAGACCAACAGGAGTATGGCAAACGACGGGCCGCTCAAATGTCACCTCGTAGCGCGGATGCCAAACGAGAAAAAATACCACCCTCGCCGCCGGATAGCACGGAAGATGAGGATCTGAATGTCCCAGCCCCGCTAGGCGCCACCGCGTCTACGGCCAAGACGCCAATCAGTCTGCCCTCCGTTCTTCCCATGCCCAGCACTGGGTTGCCAGACACGCCAATGGCCAGCCATCAAGGGGGGGCCAGATTCAGCGATTCTCACACAACCACCACTAGCCCACCACAGCCGCTGCCTGGCACCTCCCTGCTGAGACCCAAGTTTGGCACCCTGGGCCCCCCGCCCATCTCCGTGCGTATGCCCTCCTTGCCCCGAAGCCAGCCGGTCACCGGACCCCCCCGGTTGCCTACGCCTGGTTCTGCCAAAGCCACCACGTCTGCTGCCGAACCGACGGGGGGTGCTGCCTTTGCGTCAGTTTTCCGATATGCTACGCCGCCGTCGACGACCAATAGTGCGAACGCGACGCCGCTTCTGGTTGATACTATGGATAACAAACCTGGAGCTTTTGGGAGCTTGCCCCCTGGTCAGTTATTTTTGATATAATTTTATTCTTGGATCGTTTTTTGTATGGGTCAATATTGTCTTGTGGTTTCATGTGATTGGGTGATATGGAACTGAACTTTTAGCGTAAGCTCAAGCTTTTTGGGTCATATGGAACTCCAGTGTTTTGGTGGCATTTCCATGTTGTTGATAAACAAATTGACAATATCAAGAATATATTAGTTTTAGTTACGTGAATTAAAATAAATTAAAAAAGATTTTTAAGCACTTCGTTTTGTTTAACCACCACTTCACTGTCCTAACCGAATTATGTGCTGGAATTAAATTTTTTGTGCATTGGTTTCGCCAAGTTTTAGCGCTAGCTCCTGGCTGGATCTGTCATTTTATCATATTTAGTTTATTAGGTTAATTTTTTTATTGTTGTAATTAACTCTTAGTATATTATACTATTTTCTGTTTCAGGCTTTGACGGCACGGAGGAAGACAAGGCCGTCTTTGTGCCACCAAAGACGATCAAGATGAAAACTGCCTCGCCTGATTTGAATTTGGCCCAAAATTTGCCTGAAAAAGTTATTGCCAAAAAAGTTATAGATCCCAAAGATCGCCAAATGTCCGCCTCGGCTGTCCAACTAATTTCACCAGCTAGTTCAACTGAAAACCTGACATCGAGTAAGCAGAGTACTAAAGTGTTGTGATGTGAATAGTATGATATTGTGCATAATATACATTTAGTTTTAGACGAACTTTTTTTAGGCCCTGAATGCTTTAACCTGAATGCGTTAACGGTTTTTTAACCGTTTTGTAATATTGAAACTAATTTATGCTAGTTTAATAGCCAAACTTACTAGCTATATGTCTATTAAGTCGCTGTACAGCGAATCGTCCCGAACAAACTACATATATATATATATACTCTTTGAATTTACGGCGCTTACATCTAACATAAATAGCACACAGTCTGCAGTCTAGTGTCAAAGAAGCGCAGCCATAAGCGCCCATTAAAAAATATATATCCAGTCTCAGTAAACTATTTTAGACAGTCAGAAACCAGTCAATCAGACCTCCGTATCCACTCTTAACATTCCCCTCCCAGACGACACGAGGCTGCCCGTGAGCGAGTCGGTGAAGTCAGAAGAGGATCAGGGGGAGCTGATTGACCTGAGCGTGGATCTGGACGACATTCCCGTGCCCCCTCCCACAGCGGGCAGGAAAGAGGGGGCTGCGCCCAAGGAGAAGAATGACAAGTCAGCTGAGGACAGTGTGTCCAAGCGGACCTCTGTTTTTAGGTTGGTATTGGTTAAGAATATGACAGATTTTCGGTATAGACTATTTTTAGTTTTTTGCGCTTAGCTGTAAAATAATGGCATGCATTGGAGGTTTTTGCAAATTGCAACATATACTGAGAGGCAAAAATGGTCGCCAATGGGTTGAGTTTTACAATCCTACGAGTTTTGCTTAAGGGGGGGGGCTACCCAGGTCAAAAATCAAAGTTCTCCAATTTTGCTTATTTTCACATAATATTATGTAAATCCCCCAAGCCACCCCAACCTGAGATAAGAAGAATTAAAGTTGAAGGTGCACTTTTGGTTCAGTGCGTTTGTCAGTGTATTTACGTAGGCAAAAGTGCGTACAAAAGCCTAAAAGTAGCCCTTACTTGGACAGTTATAACCCAAACCACATCAAGCCAACAAGCCAATCAGGCTGAAATTTGGCATAGTAGTAGCCCACATGTAAGCGAAAAATCGTATGATCCGGATTTTCTATATGTATTTTCAATTTTAAAATCGAGGGCGAAAAGTGAAAAAATGGCCGTTTTTTGGGCCCGCCAAATTTGAGTGATTTTACATTTGGCGTCACAGCTCAGGCCATGGGCAAAAATGTAAAAAATGGATCATAGAGGTTGAGATATGACGTGAGGGTGTGGCTATCGAATCATGTAAAAATCACCTTAGTCAGTGTTAACAAAAATTTCTAGTAAAGGGACGCTTTGCAACCACAAATAACTTTTTGTTGCGCCTATGATTTACACGTAAAAATGCAATTTTGGGAGCCCCTAGTAAAAAATTTGCAAAAGCATTGGTTCCAGTTTGTTACACTGCGATGCGCCTTCCACGGGACTACATTGTGTGCAAATTTGAAATCGGAGAAACTAAAATTTTCACTTTTCCAGGTAGCCCCCCCTTCCAGGTTTTGGATGCGTTTACTTTTTTCGAACATTTTCGTAAGTGTCGCAAACTATTTCGGGCATATGCATCAGACGGCACAAAAAAATTTTCGCAGGAACACTAACTGAAACTTTAAATCGACCTCTAAATCGATAGCAGAATTAGTAAGCTGTTGTTTCTCTCCTATCATTATGAAAGCTTGCAGGTTTTTTTAAGAAAACAGAAAAGCAGTGCAAATAATTACCAACATAAAATCCACAACATAACATAACAACGTAACGGACAAATATTAACAGCATAACGGCATTAACAAATATAGTAACATTATACGGCATCATGCATTATTGTTCCACAATACTCAGTTTCCACTGACATCTGACTTATGTTTGGCTCAAATAAACTTTTCATGAGTATTATGTAATATTAGTTTGCATGTTTTTTCAGGGGCGCCTTGGTTGTGGACGCCTCATCGTCTGGAGCAGCGACCACGGCCAAACAACGTGATCGATCTGCATCCACCCACAACGCCAGCCAGCCCACCGGGCCGCCTCAACCATCGCCGGCCGTGAACGGATTTGCGGCCAGAGTTTCAGGCGAAGGGGCTAGAGATCGATCGGGCAGCCGCGATCGAAACACTAATCGAGTCAGACGCACGTCCGGCTGTCGAGAGGACAATCCCACCAATCTGAAAATTATGGCCGAAATGGGCTGCGGAAGTAAGATCAGTCGTAAAAAATTTCAGAAGACCCGGCCAATGACCAAGTTAGGCCTGAAAATGCTAACATTTTGAAATGTTTCTTAATTATGTCACCTCCAACCCTTATTATACTGTCTATTATTATTACATGCAGTCGGTGTGATAAGACATGGAAGGAAATGTGTCCCATTTACAGTCACTAGAAACATCAACTAACAAAGTTGCACGAGTCCGCGCCTACGAGATCAAAAAACGTCGGAGAAATTTTCAATTTTTAGGCCAAATTTGGTCAGTTGGGGACGTATCGGAAATGTTTTCCGACTAAGCCACAGACATCGGTGCATGGACCTTGCGAGTTCATCTCCAGTTCTCCATTGCGAAAAGTTTTGCAAATTGTTCGCAATCATCAATTTTTTTTGCAATTGCGAACGTTTTTGCGCAAAAAACCCAGATTCCAATAACATTGTTTGCGAAAAAAGTATATATACCTCCCACTATTTCCTCATTCCAGACTCATTTTATTGAATTCCGACAAAGGGGGAGTGGGTTAATAATCACTGTGACTGCATACTTCGTATTTTGTTTTCTAATGTCTTTCTATAATCGTTCATAGCTTAGTTTTCAGTGACAACTATTGCTATCATGCTATTGTGTTAAGTTTGTAAACTGTGTTGAGGTTTTCTTTTTTTCCATGCCGTACGTTTGTGGCCAAATCTTGAAACAGATTAGACTGATTGTCTTATTTATTATTTATTTATTATGTAAATTTATTTCTTTTGCCGATAACCTATAACATAGTTTATGAATCCTAATTTATAGCACGTCCTCTTACTACAGAACATTTTGTAAATCCACTCAACGTTGAGATGAGACTGAGCTAACGATATTTTGATGATTTTTTTGTACCACTTTTCATACTTTTGCGCAGCAAAAATATAATTATTCGTTGTTTAGTAGTCTTTTTCGTTGACCATATAAACAAACAACGAAGCACATTTTTTACTTATGCTGTACTTTTTTAGACATAATTGGCGAGCGAGTGGAGATCATTGGAGTGCCGCGATCGGATGCGGATATGTACAAATGTCTGAAAACGCCCATTGGCTGTATGAAATTTGAAGCTGGAAATCAGTATATCATTTGCGATACGGGTCATAATCTGGTAAGAAAGACTCCTCTTTAAAGGTTGGAAGATTTCAGATTATGGTGGTCAGGTGGTGGGTGCTGCTTACTTATTAATGGCAGTTCGTACCTTTTTCCAGAAAACCACTTCATATTCATCGTCGATTTCCGTCAATTAAGCATGGCAGGCAGTTTCGGGCGCCACTGACGTTAATTTTTTCTGTATCTCTATACCTATACCTTTTTCATAACTGTTGACTTAGCATTCTAGTTACGGTGGCTTCAAAACTATGGTGAAAAGTTGACCAAAAATTTACGCACAGCTGAACTCGAGTCCTAAGCAACGTTGCAACTCAAGTCTATAATTAGCCCTTAGCGGTCTGTCAATGTTTTGGCTGGTATATTAATTCCAGGTCAAACTGTTCGACGCGGAATCTCTGAAGCTGACCTCGGTGCTGGGCGAGCAGAATTCGGATGCCAAATTCTGGCGGCCGTCGAATGTGGTGGTGCTGCCGGATGATTCGCTGATCGTCAAGGATGATAATGGCATTCACAAATTCGACCCAAGTCTACGCTTCGTCTGTCGAACGCAGGCCAAGAAGCTTTATGGTGAGGAAATAATATTGTTGGTTATAAAGCTTTTATAACCGGCTTAAGGTGGCGCTCCGAATAACTGACTTTGGGCAGTAAAAGTTTTCAGTCACGTTTTCAGGTCTTTGTTCTTGAAGAAAGCTTGTTCAGCAGTGAATTAACTTTCGTTTGATATACATAACATGTAGTTTTGTTTAAATTAATTTTTTGACCTGAATTTTGATATGGCAAAATTTTCAAATCGATTTTCCGAAAAATTGTATATGGCTTTTGTTACTTTTGATAACGGTTTTCCGCAGATAATAGGTGACTGCAACTTTTTAAAAAGTCGTTTGTGTAGGCAAACATTTGTAAAAAAATTTCAAATTACGTTGAGCGATATTGACATCGTTAGCTACTTTTTGGCTTCTCCAACTTTTCTCAATGGTTATTTGCATTAAAAAATACGCTATATTTTTTGACACTGTCGTTTGTGTGGGCAAACCTCAGATTTTTCTGATCGGCAATAGCCTTTTTTGAATCGTAATAGCTCTCCTCCATGTCGTTTTTTCATCGTGAAATTTGACTTAAAGTTAGAAAATAAGTAGATTCGGGTGTACCTTCTTCGAAAATGTTGATTTCTGTTTTTGGTGAAATTCTGCAGCGATTTCAATTTGACCAATTTTAACTAATTAAAATTAAAACCAATTAAAACTAGTGTATTTTGAGCCAAAACAATTGGATTAAAATTATAAGAAAAGATACACTTTGGCAACATAATTACCTACAGTTTAAGCTATAGATCGTAAAATTTGAACAAAGTTTCGCTCAGTTATGCCGTTTGAAAAATTATGCGCATTTAGCGAAAATAGAAATTTTCAATCGGTGATAAAAAATCAGAACAAGGCAGCAGGCACGTGAAACTTACTCAGAAACAGAGCTTTGCAACAGGCTTCAATATATTTAAACGAAATTCATTCTAGCTAGAACCTACGTCGACTTATAAGATAATAACGTTATGGAAGTTATTCGGAGCGCCACCTTAAGGATATAATGAGGATTAAGCGGGTTATAAATAGATTAGTTTTGTTGAAGTTGTTACTTCTGAATAAGATCAAAATGTTGTCTTTGACAAAAATCAAGTCAAAATTGAGTTCAGCTTAGCTTGAAGATGATAAGAATCATCCAGAGACTGTGCTGCAAAATCTGATGCCTTGAAGTGGTGTTATGAGTAATTCTTGTGATTCTAGTAATTCTTTCTTGCTCAAATACCTTACATAGTAAACTTTACATTTAAATGACTTGCCCTGATAATTTAAAAAATTTGAAGGGCTAGCTCGCTTAAATCTAGAACATTGTCGTTTTTCTTATCATTTTTTGCTTTTTTTTATTTGCAGATAGTAGAAAACACCATTATTTGTTTTAGGTCTTTGCGAGCGGTCGGATGGTGCGCTGGTGTCCATCTACACTGGGCGACCCGACCGGCCCGAGCTGCGTATCTTCGACCCCATCCGCCTGGACAACGTGGAGTGGTATCCCTTCGGCGGCCACGCGGATGCCCGATCCAGAATTCGATTCATGGACGCTTACCAAGATGTTATCACGGCTACTGATTTGGGTACAAAGTTTAGGGGAAATTGGTATCTTTTCGTTTCCTATTAATTCATGAAATTTCAACAAGCCCCCTCCTTCCCTCTTGTTCATTATGAATGCAATTTTTACTCATTAGCATCGAAATTGTTAAAGTATATATTACTCTTGTACAGTATACATTTTGTCTGTTTTTTGTCTAAAGAAAAAATTGTCAACGCAGTACGCAGGAACACTCCTGCGCCAGTGTTTTTTGGTACCATGCTGGAATCCTCCTCGTTTCTTTGGGATTAATTGAAGAGTCTTTTTCACTCTGACCCCCCACTACATGTTGAACGCGCTGAACCCCTTTTAACCAGCGTAGATACTTTGCTATTTACTACTTCACTATCAGGCCGTGTCAGTCCAATATTTTAGCAGCTGTTCCTGTTTTCAGGTCTGCACAAAATCTACATGACCGATATGCAGGGGAAACTGTTGGAGGCGTTCGGTACCTTTGGCAGCTCTCCGGGCCACATCAATCAGCCCTCCGGGGTCACCTATGACGGCGCCGGGAATATGCTCATCGGGGATGCCAATAATAACAGGATTCAGGTAGAGACTCGGTTTAACAATGGGTGGCTTGTAAAGGAGCTGAAGCGAACCTGGGTAGTCTTATTTTTCTTTAGCACAATATGTAGTATTAAGTCGTGTGATGTCTAGAATTTGTAGACCAAATTTGTTAGGGGTGCACCAAAATCACGAGACAGTATACTTTGATAAACTTGATTGTAAAGCACGGTGCATAGTTGTCCGTAAGGGCTGTCCGTGTCCGCCGAGTCCGTGTCCGTGTCCGTAGGAGTAGTTTCACAGTTGTCCGGATGTCCGGGTGAACTTGTCCGTGAGTGTCCGTAAGGGCTGTCCGGATGTCCGGAAGTCAAGTTGAATTCAGTTCAACTTTTGTCCGTGTCCGTAAGGGATTAGCCAATCAGATTGTAGCCTTCATAGTCACGTGTACATGCGTGCACATTAAATTCCTCCGCGCATAGTAAAATAATGTGAAATTTGTCGTAATTTTAGCTCAACAGCTTGCTTTTCATGTGTGCAGAACATTTTTTATTGATTTTTCAAAACTTGCGTTGACACACTTGTCTGCTGCACAGCAAAAAGTGTTGGTGTTATTTTATATGCATACGCACTGTCCGTAGAGTGTCCGTAGCAGTATGAATTAATGCTACTGACGGACACGGACACGGACAAATGTTACGGACAACCTTCCGGACACGGACACGGACTCGGACACGGACAACTACGGACAGTTCCGCACTACTATGAACTAGGCTTAATAGGAGAATCTGAATTTTTATACGCGTGTGCTCTTTTTTTATTGAATTCTAGCACAAGAGGGCATGAACCCACACTCGGATTACTCGGAGTGCCCGTGATTATGTCTAAAAGAAGCGTAATGTGTCCAGCCATAGTCGCTTTTGTGTTGGGCGACTAAAGCGAAAGCTTAATATAATATGTCAACTCTTCCTTTTACTTTCTAGCTGTTCGAGGCGTCTGGCAAGTTTCTGTCCAAGGTGACCCTGAGCCACGGCGTGACCCGCCCCTCGGACATCCACCTGACCTACGACGGCAAGCTGATGGTTATGAATCTGCGCGAGCACTATGTCTCCATTTTCAAACTCTACCCTGCCCCGGTCAATAAAGACTAATAATTGGTCTTGTTTTTTGTTATGGCGTATGCCTTGCTTGTCGTTTCTGTGTCTGTGAGAAAAAGTTAACGGTGATTTTAAAGCTTCTTTTGATATTATTTAGTGCTGGGATCCAGTTTTAAAAGATAGAATAAATGGTAAGGATATTATGTTTAATTTGGATTGAGTAAATTTTGACTGTAATTTGACTGAACTGTGAATTACTTTTGAAAAATTTTTTTGTGAAATTTCAAGTAATTCGGCATGTTTTGCACGGAGCCTTTCGAATTGTATTCTTGTCTTTTTAGTGTAGTTGTCATTTTTTTCATGAATATACTCTCACTCATTCAGTTTAGTAATGCGTGCGGCTTTACCATCTATATACTACAGAGATTTACGAAAATAGAGCGTATTATAGCTTTAGTAGATTTAGTAGAATTTCTTTGCAAGAATAGACGCAGATACGGACAAGCCCTTACTGTTGTGTTATATTAGTCACTGTTGTTTATAACTATTCACTTTTCGAACATTTTTTTATTTTTGATTAACAGCCAAACATTGCCCCGTTTTGTTGTGTTTTCTGGTGTGTCGGTTTTTAATTGTGTTTTGTTTACTTTTGAAAAACCCACAGTAATGGCTGCACAGTTTTTCACTGGAAAACCTTTTATCGCCACAACTTATGCTGACCATACTCTGATTGTGTATTCTTTTATGTTGTTAAAAACGCTTAGTAAAATTCATATCTGTTTTATGGGATTTGAAAAACGTATGGATATTTTTTTATTTTTTATTCAACTTGTTTTTAACAGTTGTATATCAAATTTTTGTTGACAGTTCAAAAAATAGAAATTAATTTAAATTATTCTTATTTACAGGTTTTAAAATGATGATTGTCTTAAAATTTCTGACCTAGTTAGCTAAATGACCTTCGTTAAAAAAGGCTTGTGGTTGTCGGCGATTTTCCTCAAGTGCTAATCTGCTGTGGGTATTTTGAGCTTTTCAGAGTTATTTTAACATACAGCCTATTTGGTCACATTCGTGGTGATTTAGTGTTTTAATGGTGGTAGTATGTGACAAACTTGCAGTGGAAATTAAGAGGTAGTTATTGTAGATTTATCTCGAAATTTACGCAATTCTAGCATTTATCTGGAAATTCAAGCATTTGTGGAATTTATCTCGTATTTTTGCGAAACACTTGCCAAATTGCAGCTAGATGTTATGATTACGATTAGTTAGTAAATTGCCAATAATTCTTATTCTAGTTTGCCATAATCAGTGACATATAACTCTGTTGTATTATGCGAAAGCGTCGATTTATCGGATTATTTTGCCTTACTTTTTCTTGTTTTAATAATGCTGTTTGGAACATGGCTTACAATACGGTTAGCAACAGTACTGGAAGATAAAACACTTTTCCATCCAGAAATGGTAATTTACGAAACCCAAGCATTTAAATCTCTTTGAGTGCAGGACTTTGTTAGTACGCATTTTTTTAACACAGCATTTTAAAGTACAAATTCTTCCTTGTGTTTGTTTTCTTAAGTAATGAATCGTGATTTATTAGTAACACGAAGAGTACATAAACTTGGGAAGAGTATGACACTCTTCCCTGTTATGTACGTAAGTCTTATTGGTCTTATTGGTATCAAAGCTCGCCCTAAATTTATCCTTAAATACCCCTAATACTATGTATATAGTAAGTAACAAACATGAACTCCCCCCATTCGGTAGCTTAGGAATACTCTTGTATTGAAGTTATTACTCGCAGCCTGGTATAAATTCAACACAAGGAAGAGGTGAATCTGAGCACCAACCAGTGCTCGAACACCTTATGGGCGTGATAAAAAAAAGCAAATTCTCATTGAATATTCAAAGTACAATATTTAGTAAGTAGCAAAGTGTGATGCATTTTTCACTGTTGATCACTGTTACTAAGGAGTTGATATGTATAATTTATGAAAGCAGGCCCTCGGCGTTATTGATATAAACGATTTAACGTCCTTTACGACTATACACTCTACCTAATTAGGTGGCTGTGTTATCGACATTGGCGTACCCGTTGTGTATCAGCTGTATTTGATGTCTTGACATCGATAATCACACAGCCGATTATTCGCTAGTTATGTATATATGTATTTTATCATTTTGTGCAATGTATCTTTGTAATAAGAATGACTTTCAAGTTTTTGCAGTTTAACAACAAAAATTATTCTATTTTTGCAAAAAAGTTCAATTATTTTGTTTTGTGATAGCGTAACGTTATGCAACAATTTATTTTTTTTTGTTTTCCTGGCTGTGTCGTCGTGTGTGTGTGTGTTGTTACAAATCGTGGGTTGATCAATTTCGTGATAGATTTATTCCAATTACTAATCGTGTAATTCCTCAAAATAGTTGCTACATTTTAAATGATAAAAAATGGCATGTTTAT
Organism: Trissonchulus sp. WLG1_4; assembly: GCA_030248245.1. Taxonomy (NCBI): domain Eukaryota; kingdom Metazoa; phylum Nematoda; class Enoplea; order Enoplida; family Ironidae; genus Trissonchulus; species Trissonchulus sp. WLG1_4. The sequence continues at coordinate 18,891 of JASANF010018280.1, forward strand.
TTCTATTAATTGGTTCCTGTGAATGCTATGCGAGTTTGACAATAATATGGTTTAGCTTTATTCCTGTTGCAGCATATAATAATGCATATTTTGATTAGTTGATCGTTTCTGATGACAGTCAATTTTCTTTTATGAACCTGCAGATCTTTGTTTTTAATAAAGTTGGTTAATTATTACTGTGTTATGCAAAATGCTTGGTTTATGAAGTAGACATGTTAGGTATTTATTTCAATTTTATTTCGGCTTTGAACCGACAGGTTTGCCATACGAAATTGTTGGTAAACCAGCGCAGAAAAACTAGAAAGACAACGTAGAAATAGGATAATAAAAGTAATTTACGAACGTCAACTACCTAAATTGGTACTCCGGTGAAATCACGGAGCAAAAATGTCACGGTGTACGTATTTCTATGTACCACGTCCCCGTAAAGAAACCATTGAAATTTTCCTGGAAATTTAACGTCCCGGTCAGAACTCAGAACTTGCCCGACCCCTCGGGAAAATGGAATGTATTATATCTGTGATTTGTCGAACTTAATAAAATTTTCTTAAATTTACAAGAAGTCGACCTGTGTCTTCAAAATTGAAAACAGCAATATTCTGTCGCGGGGATATGCTCTTGTCGAAACAAAATGAGAACACTGCGAATTTTTCCAATGAAATTTGTTTGGAGTTTTTCAACGCAGCGGATTCTCCCGTAACACTATTGACTTTTTTTGATTCAACTGCATCATGCAACAACTAGCTTGCGTGGGGACAACAACAAGGACAAAGTTGAGCAAGGACAGTCAATAAGCTATTCATGAACTTCTATGAATCAGTCGTAGCTCAAGGACAGACACTGGAATCTAATGAATCAATTTCTTAATGTCGATAAGGACAACCCTTGGGTCGATTCATACTTACAGCCGTATGTCCGTTCAACCTGCAGAATGACGTCACTAGCAGAGTGTAGTGGATCAGCCAGCAGCTGTGACGGCATTATTTCGTCATTTCATCGGCTGAACGGACATACGGCTGTGAATCGACCCTTAGCGACAGAGACAGTCCTTAATGACGAGGATGAATATTAACCGGGCCTTACTCGGATCGAGACTCGTCAAATCTACAACAGCCATAGGTACGCACAAAATCCTCGGTCAAGCATTTATTGGTAGGAAATTTTACAATGGCCACTATACTAAACGCCACGAAAAAAAGTCAGAATTACAAAAGTACCGACAATATATTATTTTCATCCCCTGCGGCCTCAGAAGAGTCAGAAGCAGGTAGCATTTTGACGCATTCCAAAACAACCTTATCGAAAAATTTGTGAAATGCTATAAATGACGGTAATAAAAAAAGAAACCGAAATAATGACAGCGTGGCCTGTTTTTTGATGCAATTAAATAACTAAATATGACAAATAGCTGGTTACATACAGACACAAACACAACAAACTTAATAAAGTAATAAACATTTAACGTTTTTTGACAATAACATTGGCAGATTTTAAAATCCAGGACAAATATCTTCGGCAGGACCGTCCGGGCAGGAAAATGCTTTGCGGAAGTCCGCGGATTGAGCGACCACTTGTTGTAACCTAAAACATGAAAATAAAACGCAGATGCCAAAATTCAACAAATCCTGCGTTGTTCGCCTAATTTATCGATTAACTGCAGAAATTAAATAGACTCTGTGGAATATTGCTCTCAAGTACACCCTTGTTCAGACATTCTGAAGTTCTGTCTGTATCAGACTAGTTTCTTCTGAAAAATACGGTGCCACATTTTTGCAGGCGAAACTAGTGTGAGTCTTAAGCCCGGTTCATAGTTGTCCGTAATAGCTGTCCGTGTCCGAGTCCGTGTCCGTGTCCGTAAGAGTAGTTTAATTCACCTTTGTCCGGATGTCCGTAACAAGTTGTCCGAGAGTGTCCGTAAAGGCTGTCCGGCTGTCCGGAAGACAAGTTGAATTCAGTTCAACTTTTGTCCGTGTCCGTAAGCAACCAGCCAATCAAATAAAAGCTTTATTAGTCACGTGTGTTTGCGTACACATAAAATTGCTCCACGGGTTACAAAATTTTATTAAATTGTTCGTAATATGAGCTCAGTAGCTGCATTTTAGTGTGCTTAGAACGCTTTATTGATTTTTTGAAGGTTGCTTTCTCACACGCTTGGTACGCTGCAGAATGTATAGGCGTTATTTTATATGCATACGCACTGTCCGTAGCGTGTCCATAGAAGTATGAATTAATGCTGCTTACGGACAGTGACACGGACAAACGCCACGGACAACCTTCCGGACACGGACACAGACTCGGACACGGACAACTACGGACACATCCGGACTACTCTGGACTAGGCTTTAGGACCCGATTTCATAAACAGTTAACTGCAATTAGTAACACTGATGTAACCTAGAAAATAATGCGATATCTTATTCTAGGTGTATATATATATATATATATATATATATATATATATATATATATATTCAATATATATATATATTAGACTAAATGTAATAGAAGGATTTTATATATATATATATATATAGTATATATATATATATATATTAACGGTATTTTGTCATATTTAGTTATTTCATTGCATCAAAAAACGGCCACACCTGCATTTTGTTCTTTTTTTATTCCCGTCATTTATCATTTTCACAAATTTTTCGATAAGTTAAAATGCGTCAAAATGCTACTTGCTTCTACTCTTCTGAGGCGCAGGAATTAAAAATAATATATTGTCGGTACTTTTTGTAATTCTGACTTTTTTTCGTAGCGTTTTATAGTTTCTTCACTGTAAAATTTCCTACCAATAAATATTTAACCCCAAGATTTTTGTCACCTTAGCTGTTGTAGATTTAACGAGTCTAAATCCATAACCGTTTAATATTCATCCTCTCGTCATTAAGGATCTGTCTCTGTCGCTAAGGGTCGATTCGCAGCCTATTCCGTTCAGCCCGATAAATAACGAAATAATGCCGTCACAGCTCGCTGGCTGATCACACACTACTCTGGTCATCATTATTTCTAGTTAACAGACATACTGTGTAATGCCAAATGACCCAAAGTCTATCGACATTAAAAATTATTCATTAATTCAGTGTCTGTCCATGAGCTACGACTTGAGTCTCCACATGAATAGCTTATTGACTGTCCTTGCTCAACTTTGTTCTTATTGTCTCCCCACGCAAGCTAGTTGTTACATGATGCAGTTGAATCAAAAAAAGTCAAATAGTTCAGGGAGAATTCGCTCTGAAACTCCAAACAAATTTCAATTGGAAAAATTCGCATGTTCTCATTTTTGTTCGACAAGACCCCCGCGACAGAATATTGCTGTTTTCAATTTTGAAGACACAGTAGACTTCTTAGTAAATTTCAAAAAATTTGTACTTAAGTTCGACAAAAATATAATACATTCCTTCCAGTCGCAGTTCTACGGGACTTAATTTCCAGGAAAATTTCAATGGTTCTTTTTACGGGAGTGTACATAGAATACGTACACCGTGCGCTTTTTTTTGCTCCGTGATTTCACCGGAGTACCATTTAGGTAGTTGACGTTCGTAAATTACTTTTATTATTCTATTTCATTTTTCTTCTAGTTTTTTCTGCGCTGGTTTACCAACAATTTCATATAGCAAACTTAGGTTAAAGCCAAAAAATTGAAATAAAAATACCTAACATGTCTACTTCATAAACCAAGCATTTTAATAACACATAATAATTAACCAACTTATAAAAAACAAAGATCTTAAGGTTAATAAAAGAAAATTGACTTTCATCAGAAACGATCAACTAATCAAAATATGCATTTATATGTACAACAGGAATAAAGTTAAACATATTATTGTCAAACTTACAGGAACAATTAATAAAAATAAACATCCATTTTTATATTAAATGTAAGCTATTTGAGGAATTACACGATTGGTAATTAATAAATCTATCACGAAATTGATCAACCCACGATTTGTAGCAACACACACACACACAACGACAAGACAGGAAAAAAAATAAATTTGTTAGCATAACGTTTACTATCAAAAACAAAATAATAGAATTTTTTTGCAAAAATAAAATAATTTTTGTTGTTAAACTGCAAAAACTTGAAAGTCATCTTATTACAATGATACATTGCACAAATTAATAAATATATATACATAACTAGCGAATAATCGGCTGTGTGATTATCGATGTAAGACATCAAATACCAGCTGATTGCGCAACAGGGGTGCGCCAATCGTCGATGACAGCCCCAGCCTAAATTAATCAGGTGAGTAGTTAGTCTAAAGAAATATACAGTTAAATCGTTTATATCAATAACGCCGAGAGTTGCTTTAGTAAATTATACCTATCAAACTCCTTTAGTAACAGTGATACAACAGTGAAAAATCGCATCACACTTTGCTACTTACTAAATATTGTAGTTTGAAATATTCAAAATGAGAATTTCGTCTTTTTTCATCGCGCCCATAAGGTGTTCGAGCACTGGTTGATGCTCAGATTCACCTGCTTCCCTTGTGTTGAATTTATACCTAGGCTGCGATTAATAACTTCCCAATACAAGATTATTCCTAAGCTACCGAATGAGGGAGTTAATGTTTGTTACTACTATCATACATATTTATTTAGGGGTTTGAGGAATAGGGGCAACCTTTGATACCAATAAGCCAATAGACTTACGTAACAGGAAGAGTGTCATCCCAAGTTTATGTACTCTTCGTGTTACTAATAATTCACGATTCCATTACGGAAGGATTTGTACTTTATAAATGCTGTGTTAAATAACCGATACTCTAACAATTTACTCTGCATATTCAAAGAGATTTAAATGCTTAGGTTTTCATAAATTACCCGTTTCATATGAATGGCGAAAGATGTTTTATATTCCAGTATATGTACTAACATGTAATTATGAGCCATATATCAAAGAACACATTATTGAAAAAGTAAGGCAAAATGATTCTGATAAATAGACGCTTTCACGGCGTAATACAACAGAGTTATATGGTCACTGATTATCAAACTGGAATAAGAATTACTGGCAATTTACTAACTAATCGCATTTAATAATAAACATTCGTCTTAGCTGCAATTTGGCAAGATAGTTTCGCAAAAAGTACGAATTAAATTACACAAATACTAAATTTCCAAGATAAATGCTAAAATTCATAAATTTCGAGATGTTACAATATACTTCATTCCTTAATTTCCACTATTGCAATTTATCACATTACTACCATCTATTAAAATTTAATGCAATCACCACAAATGTGAACCAAAGATGTTATGCTTATGTTAAATAACTCTGAAAAGCTACAAAATACCCACGATTAGCACTTAAGGAGGCCGACAAACACAAGCCTTTTTTAACGTCATTTAGCTAACTAGGTCAGAAATTTTAAGACAATCATCATTTAAAAGTTCTATTAAATAAGAAAAATTTAAATTAATTTCTATTTTTTTGAACTGTCAACAAAATTTTAATATACAACTGTTAAAAACAAGTTGAATAGAAAATAAAAAAATATACACATAGACATTTTAAAATCCATAAAAACAAATATGAATTTTACTAACATTTTTAACGACATAAGAAAGAATACACATATCAGAGTATGGTAAGCATAATTTGTGAGCAATTAAAATTTCAGTGAAAAACTGTGCAGCCATTATCTGGCACTTTTTCAAAAGTAAACAAAACACAATTAAAAACCGACACACCAGAAAACACAACAAAACGGGGCAATGTTTGGCTGTTAATCAAAAATAAAAAATGTTCTTAGAAAAGTAAATAGTTATTAAACAACATGACTAATATAACACAACAGTAAAGGCTTTGTATATACATCTATTATTTCCAAAAGAAATTCTACTAAATCTACTAAAGCTATAATACACTTCTATTTTTCGTAAAGATATCATTTATAGTAGATGGTAAAGCCGCAAACTTACTAAACTGAATAAGTGAGAGTTATATTCAGTGGAAAAAATAGACAACACTACAGTAAAAGACAAGAAAATACAATTCGAAAGGCTCCATATCCAAAAAAATTGCCGAATTACTTGAAATTTTACAAAAAATTTTTTTCAAACAGTAATTCACAGTCTAATTACAGTCAAAAGTTTACTACAATCCAAATTAAGCATAATATCCTTACCATTATATTCTATCTCTTTTAAAACTAGATCCCAGCACTAAATAATATCAAAAGAAGCTTTAAAAATCACCGTTAACTTTTTCTCACAGACGCAGAAACAACGACAAGGTCTATACACAATAACGAAAAACAAGACCAAATTATTAGTCTTTATTGACCGGGGCAGGGTAAGAGTTTGAAAATGGAGACATAATGCTCGCGCAGATTCATAACCATTCAGCTTGCGTCCGTAGGGTCAGGTGGATGCCCGAGGGGCGGCGCCCGTGGCTCAGGATTCACCTTGGACAGAAAACTTGCCAGACGCCTCGAACAGCTGAGAAAAGTAAGGAAGAGTTGACATATTATGTAACTTTTCGCTTTACTCGCCCAACACAACAATATGGCTGGACACATTACGCTCTCTTTAGACATTAATGGCGCGGGCACTCAAGTAATGTTGCGTAGGTATAATGCCCTCTTGTGCTCAAATTCAATAAAGAGAGCGCACGCGCTATAAAAATTCAGATTCTCCATATTAAGCCTAGTTCATCATGTGAGTCATACGGAACTGCCCTCCGTCAGTTGTCCGTGTCCGAGTCCTTTAGTGTCCGTGTCCGTGTCCGGAAGGTTGTGCGTAACATTTGTTCATAGTCCGTGCCCGTCAGTAGCTTAATTCATCCACTGCTACGGACACTCTACGGACAGTGCGTATGCATATAAATAACACCAAACACTTTTTGCTTGCAGCAGACAAGTGTGTCAACGCAAGTTTTGAAAAATCAATAAAAAAATGTTATGCACATAAAAAGCAAGCTGTTGAGCTAAAATTACGACAAATTTCACATTATTTTACTATGCGCGGAGGAATTTAATGTGCACGCATGTACACTGTGCAAAGGCTACAATATGTAATCCTACGGACACGGAGAACAAAAGTTGAACTGGTCATGACTTCCCGGACCCCGGGACAGCCTACGGACACGCTCACGGGCGTCGCCCAGGATCGCTGTGAACCAATCTGGCCTACGGAAAACACCGATTCGCGGACAGACAGCCCCTTCCGAAATATGCACCCCGGTGCTACAATCAAGTTTTATCCAAAAGTATACTGTCTCGTGATTTTTGGTGCGCCATGGTAAAACACGAATTAATACCTACATATTGTGCCTTAAAGGAAAAATAAACTACCGGGTCGCTTTGCGCTGCTACAAGCCAGCCATTGAACCGAGTCTCTACCTAAGGAGAAATATACTGTTTATTTGGCGTCCCCGATGAGGGTATTCCGGCGCGCCCATAACCCCGGAGGCGTGGCCCGGAGAGCTGCCGAAAGTTACCGAACGCCTCCAACGTTTCCTGCATCATGGGTCGTGAGATATGCCCAGAACAAAAACAGGACACTGTGAAATATTGGACTGACGCGGCTGATGGTGAAGAGTGGTAAATAGCAAAGTATCTACACTGGTTAAAAGGGGTTCAGCTCACGTTCGATAAGAGTACAAAGTTCAACCAGAGAAACGAGGAAGGAGTACCGGCGCGTGGTACGCAAAAAACACTGGCGCAACTACTCTGCGTACTTTGCGTTGACAATTTTTTCTTAGGACAGGCTAACAAAATGTATACTGTACAAGAGTAATTGTTGTGCTCAACTCAAATGCTAATAATAAAAACTGCGTTGTTAGTGAACAAGAGGGAAGGAGGGGGCTTGTTGAGAATTTCGTGAATTAATAGGAAACAAAAAAGATACCAATTACCTAATTTTTGTACCCCAAATCAGTGCACCGTGATAACGTCTTGGTAAGCGTCCATGAATCGAATTCTGGATCGCGTGGCGGCCGAAGGGCTCCACGTTGTCCCAGGCGGATGGCGACGAAGATACGCAGCTCGGCCCAATCGGATCGCCAGTGTGGGACGCAGCGCGTCGACCGCTCGCAAAGCTAAAAAATGGTGTTTTCTACTATCTGCAAATAAAAAAAAAGCAAAAAAAGTGATAAGAAAAACGACAAATATTTTCTAGATTTAAGCGAGCTAGCCTCAAATTTTTTTTAAATTATCAGGGCAAGTCAGTTTGATGTAAAGATTACTATGTAAGGCAAAAAAAAATCACAAGAATTACTCCGTATAGCACCGCTTCAACCATAATTTTCCCCACAGTCTGAGTTGATTGTTTATCATCTTTCAAGCTAAGCTGAAGTTCAATTTTGACTTGATTTTGTCAAAAACAACATTGATCTTATTCAGAAATTAAGCAGCAATTCAACAAAACTAATCTATTTATAACCCGCTTAATCCTCATATATCATTAAGTCACGCTTCAGAATAACTTCCATAACGTTATTATACTTATAAGTCAGACATAGGTTCTAGCTAGAATAAATTTCGTTTCAAATAGTATTAAAGCCTGTTCAAAGCTCTGTTTCTAAATAGGGTTCGCGTCCTGCTGCCTTGTTCTGATTTTTTTCACCAAAAATTTATATTTTCAGTTAAATCGCATAATTTTTCAAAAACGAAAAATTTGTTCAAATAAAACAATTCTATAGGCTTAAACTGTAGGTAATTATGTTGCCAAAGTATATTCTTTTCTTTTTATAATTTTAATCCATATATTTTGAAAAGTTTGAATTGTATTAATTTTTTAGAAAATTGGTCAAAATTGAAATTCAAATTTCACCGAAATATTAAAATTTCGAGCGGAAGGTACACCGAAATCTACTTATTTTCTAACTTGAAGTCAAATTTTGAAAACGACATGGAGAGGCTATTACAATTGCAGAAAGGGATCTAGCAGTTTTGCCCAAAACAACAGTGTAAAAAATTGTATTTTGGTCAAATTTGAGAAAATTGGGAGAGAGAGCCAAAAAGTAGGCTAAACTAACGATTGTGATCTAGCTCCAAACGTATTTAAATTGTTTTTACAAATGTTTGCCTACACAAACGACTTTTTAAAAAGTTGCAGTCACCGTATTATATTGCGGAAAACATTATCGAAAATAACAAAAAGCCAAGATTGGATTTTTCGGGAAAATCGATTGAAAATTTTGCCGTCAGATTGGAATTAAACAAAACTACATGTTCCTGTGCAAAAAAGCTAACTCGCTGCTGGACGAGCTTTTTTCCCGAGACAAAGACCGGAAAACGTGACTGAAAATGGCAGGGTCTCGGAGCGCCAACTTAACAGTTGTAAAAGCTTATGACCAACCGAGATATTATTTCCCTCACCATAAAGCTCTTGGCCTGCGTTCGACAGAGCGTAGACCGAATTTTATAGAATGCCGTCCCCGTCCTTGACGATCAGCAAATTATGCAGCCGCCGCGATGCGACGGCCGCCGCAGAATTTGGCATCCCGAATTGCTCGCCCCAGCGCGAGGGCTCAGAGATTCCGCGTCAAACTTGGCGCGCTCCGCTGAATTAATATGGTGCCCCACCGAAACGTGACAGACCGCTAATTATAGACTTGAGTTGAGCAACTTTGTTAGGGAACTCGATTTCGCTGTGCTTAATTATTTTTGGTCAACTTTTTAGCCCCATCGTTTTCAAAGCCACATTTAACTAGAATGCTAAGTCAAGTTATGAAAAATATATAGGTATACAAATACAGAAAAAATTAACGTAGTGCAGCAGCCCGAAAACTCTGCCATGTTTTAATTGACAGAAAATCGAATGAATTGAAGTGGTTTTCTGGAAAAAGATACAAACTGCCCATGTAAAAGTGAGCAGCCCCCCGCCCTGACCACCTCTTCTTCCAACCTTTAGAGAGAAAGTATTTTCTTACCAGATTATGACCCGTATCGCAAATAGCAAATTA